>OMLB01064468.1:4638-16428 GCA_900302555.1 Myripristis jacobus | reverse complement strand
ACAAAATGTGCCAAAATCTGACACTGCGGATTCAGCTATTACCAAATGGGCCTCGTCATTCATCTGACTCAGTAATGACTAATCACATTTTTTATTTGGTTACAAATTGAAAAAAAAAAAAAAAAAAAAAAAAAAAAAAAAAAAAAAAGACGAGAGCATCCCTACAGTGAGTTACTGACAAAAGATACAAATTACAGAAGACATGTTGGTCAAGTATAGCAGGTGGTCAGCCGGGCTGATGAGGCTGCAGTGGGACTTTGGGAGTGTGCTGCAGCGAGCAGGCCACACCAGAGGTAATGAGGAGCTGCATGCAGAGGACCGGAGCTGCTCTGCTTCTGCTGGATCAAGAGGAACTTTTGGCAAACACAGTTAAGTGTGGACGCAATGTGTATGTTCATTTTTACAGAGGGTGACTGCTCAATTCAAGGAAGAGTAGTCAAAGTCAGCAAATATTTGTTGTTGCTCAGTAGTGAGAAAGCACGGTGTTTTTGGAAGACTGAGGAGTGGTTTGAGGCGAGTGAATTCCTCGTCAAAGTTACTGACGTCCTCTGGTGCCTTGATGGCTGGCAGGAAAGGAGGCTTCACCCTCTTGGCCAGTAAAGCGTCCCAGTCCACTCCCTGTGAAGACAATGGTTTCAGACACAGAAAACGCAAACACATTAGATTGATACAAAACCTGCCACCATTTCAAGTGTGTAAGGACCTTAGACCATATTCATACGGCGTTTTCCTCTGATGTCTCGCTCAGGGTGGGAAGCCCAAATGCTGTGATCAAAAGGATAATGTTGTAATGCCGTGTTCCAGGTTGCCAAACATTATTGCTTCACTGCACGTCGGCCGCCGTGTGAATATGGTCAACATACCAGTGATTTTCCATGTTGAAAATTATATCCACAAAACGTATACTTAACATTCCTATGATTTTTTTTTCCCCCAAAGCAAGCAGTCGTATTTTAGAACTCCCATATCGTTTTTCCTGCCTTTTGTGCAGCCATTGATTTCCAATCATTTCACTTCAATATGAAAATTAACTTTCAGAGACTTCAAACTTTCTTCACACCAATATTCCATCACTGAAATAAAGTCATCCAAAGTAGTTTTCCTAACAGCAGCAGCACTGTTGTGTTTTGAAGACTTGGAATTGGGTGGAATTTTTGAAATTTCAAATGTTTTGTTGCAATGTAAAAAGTTGGGAAATTGTAGTAAACGGGCCAAACATTCAAAATCATTAGTATGGTCCGTTAATTGCTTTGTCATCACTTTGGTTGTTACCTTACTGCAAGAACTAGGAAGTGGAGGAACAGTGTATGGACTGGCTTAAAATGTATTAAAAGATTAAACTGGAACTGAGGGATTCTGTGGGGAAACAGATCCTGGATTTAGACTTGAGAACATCATTGTCAACAAAGATGTTGTTGTAGGACTTTGACTGTTAAACACACTGGTGTTGAAGCAGGCATATTAACAAAATAGGCCAGCTATGATGACCTTTCCAAAAGAGCAACTAAACTAAGATCAGAAATCCAAGGGTTTTTTTTAAGAATTTGCAAGGCTTGTTCGACAGTCCTTGGAAAAAGAGGTTATTGTGGAGGGCTGTCAGCAGCACTGAGCTGGATAATGACCTGGAAGAAACTGTGTCTCTTAACCTCCGTGGCATCCTGCTCTCCCGCTCCGAGCCTCTCCTCAGGGGTTTTCTGCAGCAACTACAACACAGTGAGAGCAGGGAAGGAGAGTCAGTCTGATGTGATTCAAACCTTTCTGCACTCCCACCACCATCACCCCCCACGCACACTGATGCCAGACTAAAGCCAGCTGCAGCATGTTCACGTCTCTTCCCAAGGTTCAATCAAGATACCAACAGCACATCGCCTCTGTTCACATTCCGTTCAAATAAGCTATTGTCAAACAAAGGCAGATTGACCAAAAAGAAAATCTAACTGGCAGTTGGCTATGCCACCAGCATGTCCTGTGTTACCTTGCTGTGAGCATCTGTCTGGGGGTTGAGATGGACAGCCAATTTAAGTTTTATGCAGCGGTACACAGTGGAGAAAAATATTGCAGCACTTGTAAATGTTCATCGTTTGAAAATTTTTCCAAGGTTATGAGCAAGTCTGTTGTCAGTTACCATGGGGCAATGGACCCTTGTGATAGAGGACCGACCTTGTGAATGAGGGACGTAGCATCAGGAGAGAGGAAGCGAGGGAAGTGCACTTCATCGTTGACGATGCTGTCAAATATTTCTTCTTCGTCATCTCCAGGGAAGGGAGACTGAAAGAGAAAAGCAGAGGAACAAATTCAGTGACCCTCCAAAGAAAATTCCCATTCCTTTTGTAGTGTTTTCGGCCATTTATGCCATTTTTATCCATTTGTCATGGTTACATGCATGTCAAATAAAGCATCCTTACAGTGACGTCATCAGACCTACCTTTCATGTTTTAGCCTTGCACTAACGTAGGGAGCAATGAACTACAACACATCATATCCATCTTATCTTGGTCCAACCTTTGTTTTTTTGTGTCACACTTCCGTTTGATTGCCTCTCTGCTAACAAACAGTGAGTTAGCTAGCCAATGATCAGAAGCACCTGACCAGAAGTCTTGCACAAATAAACAAACAAACAAAAAAGAAAAAAGAAAGCAAAGTGAATTTCGTAAAAAAATAAAGTTAATATACATCCTAAATCTGCAACTGGGCCAGTGTCTGGTTTTCCATAAACCATTTACCACTGACTAATAAGGTTTCTGGGGGGATCCATGGAGACTGTAACTAGGGTATCTATATTATATCAATACTGTGACGTGAGACTAGATATTGTTTAAAGTTTTTTTTTTTTTTGACAATTCTGCTCTCTTCAACAGTGGCAGTAGAGAGAGAGACAGGAAAGGCAGGGGAGAGAGAGGGGATGACATGCAGCAAATGGCTCAGGCCGGACTCGGACCCATGACACAATCTTGTTATATGGTGGTGACCAAATGAACCGCCGGCGCTCCTGGCTTTCCCTGGATTTAAAGGCTGCTTTACGGTAAAGGGATGCAGCTTTCTGAACATGTTACACTGTTGTGTATTACCTGCATGGTCATCATATCCACATTACTACTGACTGTTTAACAAACATCCATTGTGCATGAATATCTTGTGGAAGCACCAACAGACCTCTGTCACCACAGCCACTTTCACATGAAATAGCAGGTAAACACAGGCATTACTAATGAACAGAACTTTAATTTCCGTCATTAGTACAAACAAGTGTGTTTAGCTGCTATTTCATGTCAAAATGGGCTCTACAGTCCACAATATCAATATCAAGGTATTCAGTTGAAGATATCATGATATTAGATTTTGTCCATATCACCCAACACCCTGACTGTAACTTAAACATCTCCTGAGGCCGAACAGAGACAAAGGTGTTCTACATGACCCCCTGCAAAAGCCTGTCACTGTGTGCTGTTGTGCAGAAATCTGTTTCATTGCAATTCAGATGTTTGGACTCACCTCTCCCACCAGCATCTCGTAGATGAGGACCCCCAGCCCCCACCAGTCCACACTGCGGGTGTAGTTGTTGTCTGTCAGCACCTCAGGGGCCAGAAACTCTGGTGTCCCGCAGAACGTTGAAGTGCGATCCCCGTAGCCCATACCTGCAAGCACAACAGACTTACTTAGATACCACTGTAGACGCAATACAGACATACACACGTATACACAAACACACATGTACATACAGTTTAAAGTCTGTCAGTTACAGGTAGAAGTCAGATTCAACAGTTTGGCCAAGTTGCCAGTGAAAAATCACGGTTTACAGGACATCAGGCTTCTCTCCATTGGCTCCTGGTTCTTAAAAAAACACCTGTTGAAACTGGCATTTTTTTTTTGTTTTATCTAACATTTGTTTTAGGTATTATTGTTTTAAGGTTTCTAATTTGCTAATTGCTTTTTTTCAGTGTTTTTGAATGAAATCAAGTGAACGGGGGATAAACTGTTGAGATGTCATACTTGAACACTGGCAAATTGTGGTGCAATTAACACAGAAAATGTTAAGATGATCCTTTTTGACTGATTCTCTATCTGATCATTTACCTTCCTTGCATAAACCAAAGTCTGCTATCCTGACGAAGCCATCTGCATCCATTAGCAGGTTATCCAGCTTCAGATCCCTGAGAAAGAGCAAGAAACAAAAATTAAAAACAAATAAATACATTATTGAGTAAATGACAAGACAGGCTGCTAGTGTGAAATAGCATTGTTCTGAATGCAGCTTGAAAAGCACCCACCGGTAAACTATCTTGTTAAGGTGGAGGAACTCCAGCCCCAGCAACACGCACGAAGAATAAAACCTTTAAAAAAACAAAAAACAGAGAGGAATAAACGCTGATATGCTTGTATCACTTCCATATCAGCAGACTTTGGCAGTGTGTGACTGTGTGTGTCCTCACCGGGTTTGTTTCTCGGTGAAGATGCTGGTGTGAATGTGTGTCATGAGGTCCCCTCCGGGCGAGTAGGCCATCACGAAGCACACGTGATCAGCAGTCTGGAAGCAGCCGTGCAAGTTCACCAGGAAAGGATGCTGGGACGCGTTGATGGTTTCAAAGATCCTCTTTTCACACATCAGGCTGAACAGACAGCATGATTTGTAAATACCCTTAATGATTATTAGCATTATTATTATCCCTATCATTATTATTATTGTTGGCAGCAGCAAAAAAGAACATTTTCAGTTAGTTTCAGTCAGTTTGAAAATTTCATTACACTAAAATGAAGTATGTTTTGTATGTGCTCCAACAGTGGCTCCTTGTGACAACAGAGACAACAACAATAAACTCTCTCAATACAGTATATATGCATCAGATTGAAAACTTGACCCTTAAATCTACTGAGGGGCAACTTGACCCTTTGCAGTTTGCTCACCAGGCAGGCAAAGATGTTGAGGATGCAAAGATTTTTATCTTCAACACTCTATACAAACATGTGGAGAAGCCCAAAGCCCAAACTAGGCTCCTGTTTGCAGATGTTTCTTCTGCTTCTGATGAAGTTTTGAGCTGCTTACCTTTCGACTTCATTGCGAGTGATCATGTCTCCTTTCTTCAGGGCTTTGATGGCGTACAGTTTGCCTGACTTCTTATACTCTGCTAGCAGCACCTGGGTGTGGTTACAAAGATGAGATATCATACATAATCAAATACATAATCATATACAATCAGTAATCAAATTATTTAACCTGCTGTGCATGAATGTATAATAAAGTGGACAGTATATCCTTTTATCTGCTGATTTTTTTTTCCACAAAAGAACAAGTCAAACAGATACCTTTCCAAAGTGACCTCTTCCCAGAACTGAGATGCAGTTGAAGTCTTCCATCTGCAGCCCTTCTTTCCTGCTGCATGAAGAAAGCAGATGTGAAGCTGACATAAACGCATCTCAAAATCTCTGAGCTTTAAAACACATACAGATTTAAGCAGCATGCATGAACTTGCTATGCTGCTTGACTGAAACAACTGCTTGGTCAGAACAGGCAGCAATATGTCCTGTGTGCTATCAGGAATACAAATTGGTAAATCCCACTCCAACTGTTCACACCATGGAACATGAAAATGAGCATGGTCTTTCAACTTACCTTAAATGATTTTAACTATTACACAAAACTAGTCTCCTATCTATCTATCATCAATGCATATTTTTTTATTTTTCTACCATGATTTTATTTAATTAAATTCTTTAATAGAATGACATGGAAGAAGATGCAAACTGTTGCGAACTGTTTTGCACCAACATCATCTGGTGCAGAAGAAAACAAAGAAACCGACTTTAAGTGCTGCTGCCTGCACCATGTTAACAAATGTCCAAAACATTTGATATTTGTCATTCTGCATGCAGTAAGACTTACTTTGGAGTGAACTGAGTCATGGGCTGACCCTTGGAGTTGCTCTCTGTGGTGCGCTGATTTTTGAGAAAGAACACAGATAAAGAAACTTACAGTTCCACAAGCAGCAAAAACAAGCTGCAATACATTTCCAGTATTAACTGCCCGGGAGCAGTACACAAAAAGATTAAAGATCTTGTACCCTTGCAACTTGCATAATGGTCGACCATTACATTTAACATTTCTTCATAACATTTCTTCAGATTTGTTCCATATCAATACTTTTGGGGAAAATTCCCTACAACTGACACCTTAATTTCCTAAAGTCAATATTGATGCATCCCCACAAAAACCTTCATGTGTCAAATCTTTTCTGTATTACAGACACAAGGAACTGAATTTACTTACCAATACAGTGTCGTGAGCAGTCTTGCCCATGTCGTGATTTGAGAGTTTGACGGGGTGTTGTTCTGTGAAATTCAGTTTCATCACAGCTGCATCTCTGAAAGGCCATGTGAACAAACATTTAACTACTTCACACAACTGTATTTTACAAATAGTCAAAATACAATTTTTGTGTTACTGGATTTATTCATGTTTATTTAAATTCAATTTTATATAAAGAAAACAAATGAAAATTGTAGTTCCAGTGGGTTGCAGTAGTTGTAGATACTTGATATTTAAAGTTAACTGCCTGTGGGCAAAGAACTGCATCTTGAAATAAATATTTTGGTTTCGGGAGCTTTTTATTTACTTATTATATTTTTTTAACTGGGAACTATTTTTTTCAAATAATGTTAATTAAATATTTGTTAATCCAAAGCACAGTTTGTGTTTGTATTTCTAATACTGTACATTTTGATTCAAATTTACCTCAAATGAATATTGGCCCTAAATATTGTTATACCTGTCCTTGATTGCTAATAATTGGTATTGGCCTTGAAAAAAATCAGTACTGGTTGATCCCTACACAGTACAGCTTCACAGATACCACAAAGTGATGTCCGTGGCTGGCTGGTGCCTCACCCTTGTGGATAAGTAATGGATGTGGGGGCAGCATAAGGCCTTTCAAAAGGGGGGCTCAGGGCCTCCAGGGAGCTGCATGCCGGCAGCATTGTCATCATCAGGCGACCCCAAGTGGCAAAGTTCATGTTCATCTGTCCAGCCCGTAGGAAATCCTTGCCTAAGGAGACACAAATGAAGTCAGTGCTCCTCACAGGTTTAAGTATTAGAAATGATAATGTGTTTTAGCAGTTTAGTTTTAGAGGGGAGAAAGAGGAACAAAAAAACAACAACTGCAATTAATGAATTGGATGTTTGAATAAAACAGAATCTCAAGTTTACAAAACTGAATAAGATGTGAAATATACTTGTTTGGAATTTGTTTCGGTAACATGGAGCTACAGCCATGTGTCCCTGCTGACTTGCACTGGTATAATGACTGGACCGGCTTTAATGTGCATTACGGTCTACAGGAAAGCAGAGAAAGATGCATGTCCACATTCTGCTTGATCAGAACGTCTGATAGTGTACACTGTGATACTACACACAGGCTAACAACACACAATTTGAAAGAGTTTGGTCAGCAGCCACGCTGAAGCTTTATTCCTTAGCACTTAACACTGTAAATGGTTTGATGGACCAACATGGGTCCGATGACCCATGATGCCCCTGGGGCTTCCTTTTCTTACATTGAATTTGGTTGGCCTGTCTCCTCCCTTTCTTTTTCTTTTCATTTGGACATTCACATACATTCTTCAAGGAATATATTTTGTTCTGGGTCACTAAATAAAATTTGTTTACTTATTTCCTGTGGAGCTCTAACTCAAAATGAATGCTACTGACCTCTTGGTTAACAAATTATTCTTGAGCTCATAACTCTGATAACAAGAACACAAAATCTGTGGAGATAACTGACTTAATGCAGTGACAATAAATGATGCTACCTTTTTCTTTAGGGAAAATTCTTCTCTGCCTCTGTAGTTTCGGGTGCCGCTCAATGACAGGGTTGATAAAAGTCACCTGGAAATCAGGAGAGGGGTTATTATGCCCGGGGTGTAGGGCTGCATGAAAAAAACTGAGGTTAGTTAGCCCTGACTTCTAAATGATCAAAGCATATTCTGTATACACTTGTGAAATCAGTATTTGTGATGGACCAGTACAATCACCACTGTTGACAAGACATCTGGTCCTGTTTTTGTATGGTAAGGTATGGTAAGGCTATAGACACTACAGTCTTTAATGTTTCTCTGATATTCATTCCTAAATTCTTGCCTCAATGCTAGAAAACTAACAATAAATCAAATTAAAAACAGGTGCATTGATTGGAATTTGCCATGATAAAGTTATAATGCATAATAGAAGCATGCAAATGTTTTGGAATTTAAATAAGCTCTGGAAATAGATATAGACTCATACTACATTGTACACAACGTCATAGGAACAGAAAAAACACAAAACAAACCAAGCTTTACAAAATGTTTATAAAAGGCACACAGGCAACAGGCACTGTCCCTGTAACGTAGTTTGGGGTTAGATACAAAAATGCGAACCTCAATGAAGAGGATGCCCTGAGGCTCCAGGTACAGACACATGCCATGTCGTCGGTTGTCCAGGAAGTCCTCCAGGCGCAGGAACTTCACCGCACATAAGGCCCGCCAGTCCCTCCAATAAACACCAATTTCCAGCTCTCTGGACTGGACCAGGAAAAATACAGGCACACACATGAATTCATGGAACACCACTTCATTGAACACACACACTCACACACACAATTTCTCTTTACAATCTAAGTATGCTTGTTGCTTTTTCAGTGCACCATAAAGCTTTATCTTCTGTATGACTGAAAGCAACATGTGGACCAGTTTGAGCTGGGGATAAATGTTGGGATTTAACTCTTTGCCACAGGGAAACGCATCTGATGTCCCAGGACCTCTCACCTGGCAAGAAAAATGAGCTTCTCCAGTCTGAACAAAAGCCTGACAAAAATAAATTTCTGCTCGTGTGACAAACTCCACTTAAACACTTGAAGAAGAAATACAGTGGGACAGAGAGGCTGAGAGGTAGGAAGATGAATCCAGTGCTGGAACTCAGTCTTAAGCAGCAATACTGAGCTTTTATGGGCAAGGCCAGATTAGTACAAATGTCAAAGGATTAGCAGTAGGATTACATGGGTGGAGTAGAAGATGGACACACTGAAAGCCACACTTGGTCATTCTGATCCATACAGAGAGCAGAGCAGAGGGTCTGCTTTTGTGTTTGGCCTGTTAACAGATAATTACCATTTAGTTATCATCATTATTGCTTAACATTATCATTAAAGAAAGCACCACTAGTTATCCCATCCATAAAATATTGTCAAAATACACCAATTAAGTTAAATTATTCTGACAGAGAGGCATTCCTGTGCGATGGATGATAAAACCAAAAACCTGTTCACTATCAGAGTAACCCAGGTGTCTTTACTGGGATTCCCATGACTGAACTTTATACTGGTTAGACTCAGTTTTGATATTCTAATGTCAACTCAAAACTAGACTATTGGAGTACTGATTTAAGAACACAGTTCAGACCCAGCTGTCCACTTGTTCTGCTTGCTGATGAAAAAGCCACTGACCCGTTCCAGTTCAATGCTGAAGCTCTGGCCCCAGGCGTCTTTGCCCAGCTGTCTCCAGTGTGTGTGCCCCACAATCCTGTTGTCCACCTTCAGCACGGCGCTGATCTCAGCTGAGAGACAGAAAAACAGCAACCAGTGAAAACACAAGCAATCAGACTAAGACCAGCAGCACTCTCTGCAACATGGAGCACAAGCTGAAAACACTGCCCAAATGTCCATCAACTATGAGTTCACATGTTTCCCATCTAAAAAAAGGTAAACTCTCTATAAGAACTCTTATCTTATTCTCTCGCTTTTATTCGTATCACAATTAGCAGACAACTGGCAACGGATACATGCTCATATGCTTTACACAAATGCAAAACATGGCACAATGAACTCACTGGACAACTCCTCGGCCTTGGTTTTGTAAGAGGTACTGCGTCCTGACAGACCGGCTCTCCTCTTTGGAAATTTTCCATCTATAAGGCTCCCAGGGATGGGTGATGTGCTGGCCACAAGACAGCGGCCTGGAACAGACTCCAACAGGTCCTGACAACCCATCATGCACACCTCCAGCCGCCCTGAGGAAAGTTGTCAACTTAGTCGTGAGACATTGTAAGAACCAACAATATGCACCAAGTCTTATGATGGCAAGGGACTAAGGTTTCATTTCATTCTGTCCAGGAATCAGCTGGGTTGTGCTAGGCTAATGTGGACAGATGATTCACCATTTGCTTCAGGGAGAAAAAGAAATACAATTCCACAAATCACAGAGAAAGGCAAGGTGACAACAAACAAGTTGAAGCATCAAACACCGAGTTACTGAATGAAGCAATGAATGTAGCTGACATGTCAGTGGCAACCTGTAAGACTGGCTGGTTTGAAGAAGGAGGAAGAAGAGGTAGAGGAAGAGGAGTCTGAGTGCTTTCTTGATTCATCATAGGAAGGTGAGAATCCCAGCATCAGCTCCTGCTTGATGGCAGCACATTCGGGATGGTCGTGAGGCAACTCGCTTAAGCGCTTCTCCAGGGAAAGACGCAGCAAATCCACCTTATGAGAGGACTCTTGCATCCGCGCCTGGGCCTGAGCAGCATAAAAATATAAAACAACAACCCTGTAGTTAACACATGATATCGGCCACTCAAGTAAAATTAAGTTCACAGTTCTACAAGGCCCCATTATGTCAACAACAGATGTTGGGCCTTCACTGTCAAGGCAAATTCCCCATCATTTAAGATGGGGATTGGTTATTAATTATACATACTACAAGGTTATCAGCATAAATGTTTGTAACGTCACAAAACTGAGAACCTTTTGTTGTTTGGTCTCTACCCCAATTGATTAAGGGTGGAACAATAAATCAATAAGGCAATATTCTGTGATACTTCCTCTTGTGAGACATTATTGACACATAACTCAAATATTTAATAATGAATATTTGAGTTTTCAACTTAACTTCTTGTGAGACATTATTGACACACATTTGAGTTCCTGTGAGGCATATTTCTTCCCTGCCTTAAGGCATTTTAACTGGAACTGTTCAGTCATGCTCATGTTGCAGTCACTGTGCAAGTTAAAACACTGAAAAACATGATCAATTCCCGCTTAATGAAAAATTATTATGCCTTTTTCTATTTTTTCTTCTTCAGTTACAGATATTGTGGTGCATCACAGCTGATTATCTTAAATATACTGCATATTGTCGAATCACCTGTATGGTGTCACATCTCTCTGGACTGGACACACTGTATGGACTGCATTTACACCTGGCTGATTCTGGCTAAAATTCAGTTTCTTGTCATCTACTTACACTTTTTATTAATGCTGATTTTGGTTTTCTTATCTAGATAAGAAATCCAGACCCAGACCCTGCATATTAATAGCAGGTGTAACTGGGGTCCTACCCTCAGTTGGTGCCCACCTCTGCAAGTATCCGGCGATCCTGGATCTTACGCCCACCCAGCTGCTTCACCACATTCTTGGCCCCCTCTGCTACGGCTGATTCGATCTTCAGGTGGTGCCTGAGTTCAGCTATCCGCAGCTCCAGAGGACTGATTATTTCCATGGGGCGGCCTGAGGGCATGGAGGGCATTTCAGACTTTGTCAGCAAGTTGATAACAAGATACCGTCCTGTGAAACCTTCTTTGATCTATATCTGAGCCATTACTCGTTCTAGTAAACATGTTTCTAGATACAAGAAACATGACTGATAAGAATGAATATAAGATCTTATCACATATTACTCTGAATTTCTACATCTGATGTACCTCGGTCATTTCACAAACCGCAGCCCTTGTTTAGATTTGTTTTATTGTCTTTTTGTATAAGTATGCCAAGA
>OMLB01064461.1:49063-93335 GCA_900302555.1 Myripristis jacobus | reverse complement strand
GTAACGAGATTAGATCACAAGGTGGGGGAAAAAAAACAGTTTCTTTCTGCTGGTGATATGTTACATCAACACACAACTGTGGATGAGTCAGTCCTTTCACAGCTGAAGGACAGTGAGGAAATGGCAAAGATATAAACTGGAGAACCTCTCCAAATACCATGGCTGTCCATGGTGTTATCTAATCCACTCCACTCTCTCTGCTCTCTCTCCATAGACGCTGCAAAGACTCTATAGTTCTCACTGTGCTGCAGCCCCATCAGGTAGTACAATGGGCATCTCGTTCTATCTCCCTCTCACTGTTTCTCGCTCTTTGTTCCTCTCCCTGATGATTTCCCTCTCTCTCTCACTCACTCTCTCTCACTCTCTCTCTCTCCTTTCAGTGGTCTTAACACTTAACCTTCCACTCTGTCTCAAACAAAAGTATTGCACATGTATTATTTTGTTCTAAAAATGCATATACAAAACGCTGTGTTCTAGTGTAGGCATGCCCTAGCATATATTTGAGTAATTTCTCTTTCTGGTGAACCCCTCCCGAAAAGCTCCATGGAGACACACAAGCACCTATGAGATCTCATTACCTAATTACAGATTGTTGTGCACCCATCCATGGAATAGTGGTTTAAACATACCATTTACTTAACCATCTAAGTGAACTGGATTTTTTTTAAAGGGAGGAATGACATGAGAGGAGTTAAAATGTGACTTAAAGCTGTGTTTTTTTTTCTTCTTTTTTTCTTCTTTTTTTTTTGGTTTGTTTGTTTAATTTGATCATTTGGAGCCTGGGGTCCTCAAAGCCATCACTTCTCATAAAAATCACATTCTATGTAGCAGGGATTAGCCAACACATCCCCCGGGAACCTCCCTTTTCAGCGCTGCCTTTCTTTTCCTCATTATTTTCAATGGAAAGGTCGTGCCGCTCTGTGTTTTTGACAGCTTGAAGACGCTACAATCTTTTTAGAGCTCAGTGCACCAAGCACTAAAAGTTAAAAACACATTTGAACTTTTACAAGGTAAGTGCCGTGCTTCACACAGGTTGCCTGTTGTCGCATTGCAGGTGCATTAGCCGCAAACAGCCTTCCGACATGCATCTTGTTAGTAGTGGTGGACACGGGGGCTCCTCCTTTCTCCTCATTTGTCAAGATGACAGATTTTTTTTTTCTCTCCTCCCATCCACAGTCACCTAAGTCTGCCTTCATAAGTGCAGCCAAAAAGGCCCGCCTGCGAACTAACCCGCCTAAAGTGCGCTTTTCAGAGCAAGTGTCCATCAGCGACCCAGACTCAGTAAGTCCAACGCATCACATTATGGTGACAAATGCTCATGTAAACACACACTTTTAACCTCTTCCTCCTTTTCCCATGGTAAGTTTTTTTTTTTTTTTTTATCAGCAGTAGGCATCTTCAGGTATCTTCTCTCCACCCCCTTATTTAATTTTGTATGCCTGTGCAGCTTGGATGCAGAGGTATCCAAGCAAGGTCGGCGCCAGTGTGTACAGAGAATGAGCGGGCCCCACGCCTAAAAATAGCAACTGCTATAATTATAGCGTACCACACCGGTGTCACTGGAATGTCACCAAAATGAACATTATGATAACAACGTAACAATCATGTTGGGTCATTGTTGAATTCTGTGTCTACTGTCATGTACCAGTGATGAACAACAAACATTACCAGTAGTTAACATTATAGCTCTCCATCAGTCCAACTTATTCTAATAAAATTACAGAAGAGGCTGACAGACAACGGCCAAAACAATGCATTTTTACTGTTTTAATCAACATTCAGGCTTCATTTAACAAGAAATATGCATGACAAATTAAACAAATTTACCGAAACAGATTATTATTATTATTTGTTTTACTGTTTTTGGGTTTTTTTTTTGAAAAGTTAGGGGGCACAGATGCCTCATGCTACTGTATCCAAGGCTGCACAGGACACAGCGTACCAGCCTTCGGTCCAACAGTTTGGTTTCCACACAGTAAAATGCTTTCTGGGCTCATCTGAATTCACAGAGGAGCAACTTGCACCTCTTAACTCTTTCAAAGATTCTCACACATTTTGTAAACAGCTACATTAGCACTTGGGAGTGTTGTTTTTTGGGCCGTTAGGGTCCAATCCTGCCTGGTTGCACATGGCAGAGCTCGCACTTTCCCCACGCGGTTATGCTCATAGGCAAGCCAGTGAGCTTACCATACTAACTGACATCTGTTCAGTCTGACAAATAAACATATGCAGCTTGAGGCGCATTATCTGAAACTGTGGAATTAAAGCCCACTGTAGCAGACACGTGTGATAGGATTGTCAGACCTTGTCTTCATTTCACAAACAGATGCTAAATACTAAATGAAAACCACAACTACATTTAATAACAATTTTTATGTTAACCAAGGACCCAGGTTATACTTTAGTTAAAGGGGCAACACAATAATGACAAACAGTGAAACAGATCAAATATAGGAAGATTTTCTCAGAAATTGATTTTCTGTTGCTTTATTTTAGGGAACACTTATCAGCCATAAATTCGTTGTTTATTCCTGAGTATGAGCATCTTATTAGGTCTGTATTAGCCATTATTAACTGCTTATTAACTTGTCATTTTGCATGCCTTATTCTACACACAGTAAACTATTAGTAGTTTTTTCTCAATAAGCCCACAATTAATGCTTATTAACGGTTAGTACTGCAAGTAAGTAGTTACACCTGATTATAACCCTTTATATAATTTGGTTAAGGTTAAGTTACCTTGCACTTTAAATTTCATTGTACAATGAGTATGTACAATGACAATAAAGCTATTCTATTCTATTCTGTTCTATTCTATTCTACCTAATTGTCTCCCATAGGAGAAAATTGTCTTGGATTAAGGGAACTGCTGCATCAAACCAGATATTACTATAAAAGCAAGTTAAATAGTATATAATAACAATAATATAATAACATGTGCAAACATTTGCCTGAGATGAGACAGAGATTTGAGATTTGCTCAGTCATCGGCTAGTAAGGAAAGTATTATGTTGGAACAAGATCCTACTTTAGAGTGGGGACCAAACACAGGAATATGACTTAGGGGGGCGGATGTGGAACAACTCACTTTTTTTTTGACTTATTTGTAGTTAACTGAATACAGCTAACATCTACACTTTTGTGTTAGGAACACAGTCAGACAGTCACTGTTCTTGAGTGATCAGGTTCTTACTAGCCCCCATACTGAGAAAATGTTATGAAGGGTTAAAATCAGGTGGAAACTACTTATTTACTAACTGTTAGGAAGCAGTAATTATGCGGTTATTAAAAAAAAAACAACTACTAATAGTGTATAGTGTGTAGAATAAGGCATGCAAAATGAGGAGTTACTAAGTAGTTGATAATAACAGAGACCTAATAAATTACTAATACTCACACTTATAAACAACAACTTAATAGCTGATAAGTGTACCCTAACATAAAGTGTGACCAAAACAGGTTAAAGTTACTGAGGATCATACTGGTTCAGAGGAAAGATGTTCCTGTAAACCAACACAGACCATTGTTAACAGCTGAAGTAATGAGCAGGGTGGATCATCCCTCTCACTCAGCTCCTCCTCTCATCCATTTCTGTCTTGTGATTGTAAATCCCATTGATCAGAGCTTGGGGTAAAGAACACATGGCATTGGCAGGGTAAGAAATGGGATCAATAAGGATCAAATGCCCCAGCCACCAGACCTGAACTCATGGCAAGATGTTTAATCAGGTCCCTCTGTCTCCTATGATCAAGAGCTGCAGGCAGCGATTGATTGTTTGAAGACTAATTTATCAGTGCAGACCACCTAGCCTGCATCGACATAAAGGGGCACAGAGATGAGGCCATAAGGTTTTAGTTGCAATTCACCTCTCATAACGCTTCATTTCTCTATATGTCACAAATCGACTGTACCTCACCTCCCGGCTCACACACCCATAAAGCTGAAGGCATTTTCTGGTAATGGGAAATAGATGGACCTGTTAGTGGTGTCTCTTCACTGGTGTAGCCTCAATATAATGCTACAGCATTGTGGAAGATCTGTTGGCTCATAAGTCAGCCTTTTCTGCCTCCAATTTGCACAGAGGAGCAGGACAGCTCGGAGAGCCTGCTGAATACTTAACTTCTCCAAAAAAACAGACTGCCAGGCATCTGGTGTGGACACAACTCTCCATATCAACTGAGTACATTTGTAGCAATATATTGTTGCAATAAATCCACATCCTTTTACTGTCAAGAGTGAAATCTGGTTGCCTTTTTTACAAATCCCATCATCTGATAAAAAAATGTTTTGAAATATAGGGAAAAGATAAGGATTGGTTTCATTTTGGCACAGTGTTGTGAGGGACTTCAGTTGGGCTGCAGGGCTTTTACTCCTACAACCCTGCTTCATGTCACATCAAAACTCGCAGCTCTCCACACACGAAAAGATACCCTTCCATCCTGGTTTTCAGACATCAGTTCTTTGAAACTTCATAATGAGTGCTGAGTAATTTGATTTAAAAAAGCCCTCAGCAATTTCAGGAAAGGGAAAATTAGAAAGAGAAACAGATACTAGGAGGAAGAGTGCCCAGCACATCACATCCTGCCGGCAGTGAATTGAACTGCATATCAAAACTTTTCCTCTTAACAAGAGCTTTGAGTAAAAGCAGTAACCTTGAGTCAGGTCTCTGCTCTTGTGCCTCCATTCACGCAACGCTAATACTGTGACTGCATTCAATCCCACCATCCAATTTTCTGTGCAAGGCATACATACTGAATGGATGGACTGAAAAAAAAATGAATAAACCCTTCTTTGATCCTGATACAATGCAAAGAGAGAGCATCCTAAGGCGTTTTGCTCCTTTCCAGACTGTCCCAAGCTAAATTAAAGTATTGTTCTGTGAGTCTTAGTTTCTTAACTGTCCTCTGAAGGATTTATTCCTTCCTGCTTGTTCCAATGCTCCTCACTCAGTAGCAAAGCACAAAATGACCTTTACAACTGGTTTTATTTACTGCACAATAAAAATTCTGGGCAACCTTTTCTGTGAATTCTCTCACACCATCTATTTTGTTAACTTAAACACTCAATAGTTTTCTCACCCTTCTCTCTCCCTCAATCTCTTTCAGACAATGCTCAAGGACGACTCCTTGCTACTCATACCAAATGTGTTGAAGGTGTTCTTGGAGAATGGACAGATTAAGTCCTTTACGTTTGATAGCCGAACCACTGTTAGGGTATGTACTCACCACAACTGCACCTACTCTGTATAAAAGGCAATTGTAGTCACAAACAGCTCTACTTGTGAAAATTTGTGTCATCACTTTCTTGAATCTAAAATATCCATAATGCGGTTAATGATATAAAGCAACTACAGAACAGAGAAAGAGGTAGGTCATTTTTATCTCTATTTCAGCCTCTAGGATGACTCTGACATGTGCTAGCAGATTCATTAAAACCACTCTATTAGATTTCAGAAATTTCTCCTCTGCTCATTGGGGGAGAGAGTAAATGAAAAAAGGAGAAAATGAACAGCACTTTAAAGGTGAGAGGCACAACACTCTCCTCAGTCAGCCTAATTAAATGGATTTCCAACATAATAACAAACTCAGATCAATAAAACAATGCCATATAATAAGTCAGTGGCACAATAGGATACCCAGATGTGTGCCCATTAGGCTGTCTATCGACTTAAGAGGCTTTTCTGCAGTACGTTAGGCTAAAGTCTGTGTCATCCTGTGGTTTCCTTATTATTATTTGGGTTTCCCAGAGGCTTTATTTCACTTAATCCACAAACTGACAATACCATTAAAAGAGCTTATCCTTTGTTTTCATAGATATTTGTTGCTAGGATTTCATCAATGAGTGCCCACTATAAGAGTGATAGAGTGTTTAGAGAGTATAGTTTGATGTGCATTTGCTGATTATGCTCTTAATGAACTGCCAAACTGAGACTTTAGAGTCACGTGGAAAGAATAGCATATCGCTACAATACAATGCATTCCTGTCTCAAACATGTTTTGGGTTGAAAGAAATCATATCCCCAGGCGTAACCTAAGGTAAGATGTGGCTAACCAAGATTCTTCACACATACACATTTCTTTGTGCATCGCTTAAGATGTATTGATCCACGCAAGAGCAAATGCCAAAGCTCTCCATTGTCTTTACACTGTGCATCCTGAACACAGACTTATTTTATATTCCTCCTTGTAGTGCATTCACTATGGGGAATACAGAAGCCTATGGGGGCAACCCACAGCACAAAAGGCCAAACTTATTGTTGTGGATGGGAGATTTTCCAAATTGGCAAACCTCTCAGTCCAAACAGGGGATGCATTCAGCACACACCTGAAAACAGTCTTCACACTTCCCTCAAAAATACACTTTTTACTGCAACAGAGGTGTTTCTTGCTATGCTATGGACATATCCTCCAAACTTCAATCAAGCTCTCTCTCTGTTCTCTCTCCTTCCAGGATGTGATCTCCTCCCTGCAGGACCGCCTATCACTACGCTACATTGAGCACTTTGCCCTGGTGCTGGAGGCAGGTGGTCTGGACCAGAATCAGAGGTTGCATCTGCTGCAGGACAACCAGCCTCTATCACATGTAAGGCATGAGGGCACATTTCCTCTAACACTGTCTGTGGCATCAGGACGTGTTGAAATACTGCTGTTTGTATTGATGGACATGTTTAAGGGATTTTTGAACTGTCCTCCTATTCTGCTCTGTTATCCCTTCCTATTGGCACTACAATGCATTTTTGAATACAGTACATTTAATATAGCCATCATGCAGTTGTAAAGGCAGGCCTTGACAGTCTTCTGGGACTCCACATAATTCACTGTGGCTTTACAAAGTGACAGAGTGTGCTACACATGCATCCAGAATGCAGCCTACCCTGTTCATCTGCAGAAAATGACACTGTCATATGGGTGACTCATGCCACAGAATGTAGTTAGTAATCTAGCTTGATACTGTCATGTTCCCTCAGGTGGTGCACAGAACCTATTTCCAAGGGATGAAGTGTCTGTTCCGCATCTGCTTCTTCCCCAAGGATCCTGCAGACCTGCTGAGGAGGGACCCCGCTGCATTTGAGTACCTCTATATACAGGTAAAGCACTAGATTAAAGGGGAATTTAAAAGGATGTCATTCAGTCTCATGATATTGTTGGGGAGCTGTCAGTTCGGGGAGCAGACGGTGCCAACTGGGAGCCAATCAGAGAGATTAGAAGCTCTCATGGGTGGCTACTTTGACTTTACTGTTTCCATTTCATCGTGTTTGCCCTCACCTTTTTTTCTGATTTTTGAGGTGTTTGGAAGATGCATACTGTACACTACAGCCAGGTTTAGACTCAATGAGTCAATGGCCCTAAGACTATTGTAGGCTCTCCAAAAACCGCCTCCATGTTAAACACAGCCATCCAACACTCTGAGCCATTTGGAGGCAGTCCCAGTAATTAAACTAATGATATGACTTACAATGTCTTGCAGTCTCCATCAATGTTGTTTGCCATCAGCAGGACACAGAATGAAAAAAAATCGTTCCTTCATGTCCCCACAGAGTCGCAATGACGTCATCAAGGAACGCTTTGGCATGGACTGGAAATCTGACATCACATTACGATTGGCTGCACTCCACATCTATATCACTGTGTCCTCAGCAAGGCCCAATCAGAAGATCTCTCTCAAACATGTGGAGTAAGTCCACAAACTTTGAATGAATTTTTTGAGAAATTACAGACTGTGTAACATTCTTTTTTTTTTTTAAATCTCATTTGCAATTTCTCACTTCATATCAGTGAGTTCCATAACCAAGTTTGTTCATTAAATAATATCTAAATGATTAATAATTAATCCCCATAGTATTAAAAACTGAAATTACTAAGGATCATTTTCCCTAGGTTATTATGAGACAAAGAAATCCATTGCATTTTGAAATTACATCTCTCCCTCAATTTGCTCATTTGGTCTTCAAAACCTCAACCTAGCAACTAATTAGCTTTTGCCGTCATATCCACAGAGGCAGAACAGAGCCATTGTGACTGTAATAGTATTAGGGTGGCCTTGTCAAGCCAGCAGGGGAGAGGATGTAAGTGAAGCTTGTCGAGTTTTGTAGCAGGGACACTCCCATGGGAAGAAAAGATTTGCTTGTCCTGTCAGTTCTGACACCGTCTCTGGACTTTGATTAAATAATTCCACTGTTTTTGTGTGTGGGGTGATTTATTTTGCCATCGGTCCTTTTGCTCTCCATTACAGAAAAGAGTGGGGCCTAGAGCCTTTTCTTCCTCTCACTCTGCTTCCAACAGTCAAGGAGAAGAATGTGTGTAAGACCCTGTCTCAGTTGCTGAAGACCTATCAGCATCCACCACCATCAGGGAACAAGGTGCTGCCTGTAACTACTGCTTGACACTAACTGTTGTAACGATTTTGAATTTGGTATATTTAAAGACAATTCCTGGTGGATAATTCTATTGCCCTCTGTTGTGTTTCTATATTGTAACATACTTTTAGCACTGTGGAACTGTATAAACCCTGTATTACTACCATAGAGTTGATTTAATATTTAAATCTCTAAAACATTGCTGCCTGTTTAGAGGGGATTTGAACTCATTGTATTCTATGATTATGTGTGCAGGATGACCAATTCTTTATCTCAGGGTGAGCCCACTATCTCTGTAGATGTGATTGTTGCATAAGACTGCATAAGCGACATCAATGGCTCACCATTGCCCCCAGGAGGCCATACAGAGTAGTGAAGCAGAAAATTCCTTTTTCAAGGATGAATGTTTCTCCTTTATTATTCTGCTAACAGGTCCCTCCTCTCCAAGGGAAGCTGCAGTACATGCGTGTTCTCAATGACCTTCCACCTTTTGGTGGATTGCTGTTCCACACTGTTGGACTGGTAATTACTTTTTGCAACTAGAGCAACCCATTTGCATCCCATACACTTCCTATCTTATTTGATGCATTTTCCTTTTAAAATCTTGGAGAGTAGCATATGCCACACAAGATAAGATAATCTCTTTTGCATTTGCTGTAACATTTCTAAGGAATGTAACTTTTGGCACTGATTATGTGCTTAACAAATGTATTCTGTGTGGTGTTGGTATATATCTGGCTGAAAATCCTCTTGTGTTTCTACTACAGGATGAGAAACAGTCTGCTACAACTCTGCTGGTGGGTCCACGACATGGTATTAGTCATGTGATTGATCTGAAAAACAACCTTACGACAGTTCTGGCTGAGTTCAGCAGGGTTGCCAAGATCCAACTCTATCGGGAGAATCAAGGAGTGGCTCGGGTGGAGGTGTCCATCCATGAGGCCAAGGTATCACAGCACCATCAAGAAAATTGCATGGTACCATAAAATCAAGTAACAAAAAGAGACAAGTTACCTTTGCAGCCTTTGCACCTTATTTTATAGACATGTGACATTATAGTTACATAAATTCTTAATTATTTCTGTGGACTATTATTCAACAATACAACACATTTTCATTTGTCATTACAATAAGTGCAGGCAATGCTTATTGCCTGTCCCCTAAATAGTCTCCTAATTCCCCTCCCTGCCACCCCATGCAGCCCCTGGTCCTACTGATGGAGTGGCCTGATGCCAGTAATTTTGCAAGCCTCATCTCTGGCTACTACAAGTTGTTTGTGGACCCTAAAAGAACCATATACTTTCGAACACCGGGTCAGTCTCAACTGACCAAGGCAGGTATGTTTGAAGTCACCTTCTTGACTTCTACTGGTTTTTGTGAACTGATTCCAAAAAATGCACAACACATCACATACAATAGAAAGAAAAAAAGAAATTTAAAAAGAACTTATTTTTAACTGTAGCATGAAACATTCATATCACATATATAGGGTTAGTATATAGTATCTTAGTATCTTTCTTTCAGAGCCTAATTAACATTATGTTAGGTACTGCATGTCAGAGAGTGTTTGATAACGTTCATTACGTGTTCAGTCTACATGGACATTGACCTGCTTCTCCATCTGTATCTGAACTGAAACCATTACCAGCTGTAACCAGATAATCATGGTACTACCATCCCATAGCGCCCTCTGCTGTCTCTCCTCTCATCTCCATCCTGACTCATGGGAATGGGACTATCCACTTCCTTTTCCCAAGACAGGGTAACATTATGGAATTTTACAATGCATTTGTCTTTATGGCTGTAATCACAAACATGTAGTGTTCAAGCATGCACAGACCTTCTGACATCTTCTGTCTCCACCTGTAGTTCACCTAAATGAAGGACCATCATAAAATCCCATTGCATTCCACCAGAATCTAACCCTCCAACCTCAAACAATCTTCAACCTTCAACATCCATCTCTGAAATAACAAAAAATCCCCCATGTGAGCACCAGCCGTCGCCTCTGCTTTCCCATCTGGATCTCCAGTAGTTCTTAACCCCTCAAACTCTCCACTGCTCTGACAATTCTGTCCTCAGATTACAGAAGTGCCCATCAACGTTCTGGGGCTGCAGGCTCATCAAGTGGAGGACGACGAGGAGACGAGAGGGAAAGCTCACACAGAGAGCCAGGGTCTTCTAGGGCCCTTGTTCCTGCTGAGCCTCAACACCTAGGCCTGTGTCATGTCCACCTTCGAGAACAGCAGCAACTTCAGGAGCTCCAAACACAGGCTGAAGCTGAGCTTGACATCAATGAGAACTTCATTTCCCAGGAGCCCCCTGGGAGGCCCCGCACCAAGTCTGACCCCACCCTGCAAAGTACAGAGGAAATAGGCAGGGTTTCAGAAAGCCCAGCAGTGGAAAATGCAAGTTATAGAAGCCGAGCCCAAACACTGGGTCAGTCCCAGAAAACCACACGATACTTCTGTGACTCGTGCAAAGCCAGGCTTAGGGCAGAGGGTCTATCAACAGCAAATAGTAGTGGGAGTTCAGGGAAACAGTGCTCCAGCATGTGTGCCTCTCGTGATGGAGGTGCCGTCGACCTCATGGCCCTGCCTCCACCAGGAAATGAAGAAGAGGACGAGGAGGAGGTAGCTAATGGAGGAGGGAAGCTGCAACCACCACCACCTGCTATAGCTGCCCCACCACCTGGGTTCAGGGACAACAGTTCAGATGAGGATGACCCTAGGAGAGGGAGGAAGGCTCAGACCAGTGCCGGCCCAGGAGCTGCCTCTGGGAAGTTGGTCCAGGCCAAGGAAGATGTGCCTGTCACACTGATTGATAATGTGGCCACAAGAACAGTGCGGGATCATGCCCAGGAGCTTGATGATGCTTTGGTGTCTACCTTGCAAGCACTAGAGGCTTTGGCAGCTTCTGAAGACTACCCCCATCATCCTCAACAGCCAGCACAGACTGCAGGTCAACAGTCTGAGTCACGCCAAGGCCCTCATCTTACTCACAGACTTAACAGTAGTACTAATTCAATAAAATGTTATTTAAATTTCTTATCATTGAACATTATATATGATTTGTTGCTATAACAATACATTTACAGTACAACAGCTTGCTATTACTCAGTTGAAATGGTCTGCTTGGGTGATAGCAGGTAAATCATCAATAGTTAATACTGGAACTTTATGGTCACAATGAATCTGCGTTGCAAAAAAGCATGGCCTTAACATAGAATGCTCAGGTGTTACTGAAGAATATTTTACTGATTATTCAGGCATCAAAGTGGGTGGTAGGAAGACAAAGGCTGCAGGCAAGGCTGCACCTCCCATCCATGGGGACACAGAAAGACAGCATATCTACTATGCTACTACAGCAACTTGTAACGAAACATTGCTGAGCAAATCATACAATAACCTAAATTGAGGTGAATTAAGCATTAGTTAAGTACGACAAAAGTCTGTCAAAGGTGTAAGATGGTTTCATTTACCTCGAAATGGCAGAGAGAATGTTCAAGAGCAAAGGCAGGCCAAGACTCTGAACAAAGAGAGGGATGATGACTACCAGACAAGTTAAAGTTGAGGTGCCTGTGGTGTACTCTGCTGCCTTAGCTAATGTGGCCTTTGAAAGTACCAGGGTTAAACTGTGAAAATGCAGACAGGACTTACCCTGGCTGAAATGAGTCAGTTATGCGTTATGGAGACAAACTGAACTACATTTTTTGCACAGACTATGATGCATTAGTATCTGTGCAAAATCTGAATCAATTGTAAGGATAAGGATAAGGCAAGGATCCTACCATTCCCTATTGTTCAAGAATAGCTATTAGACTTAATTTATTGGGACATTAACACGAGTCTGTTGCAAATGCTTAAGTTTCCGGCATCAGCAATTTATAGAAAATGGACAGATATAATTTTGTCAGCTGACAGGAATAAGATATATAAGCTACAATGAGCTTATAGTGCCATGACTGGATACAGTAAATGTAAGAAAGGAAAATGCTTGGGTATACAACACGGTTGGAAAGTCCACCTCATGGAAATTGGACACAGAAAAGAAGCAAAATTAGCACTTGTAGTTGGGTTAGGTGGTTGTGAATGGGGTTAAAGCAGGAAATAAAGGTTATGTGCAATACAGCAGCAGTGGGAGTAAGTGAGTTGCAGTTACAGTTGAGAAGAAAAGATGTGGGGGGACTTTGTCACTCAAGGAAATAGTTGTGACTGTTTTAGGTTAGGGGCCATTTGTTTGTTTGTAGTATACTTGGTTTGTTAGCATTTGTTTGTTTATAGTGTGCTGATTGATATATTGTTTGTCTGTTGTATGTTTGCTAGGTTAATGTTGAAGCATAATGAAGGTATATTGACTTAGTAGCACAGTTTGGAAGCATAATCTTATTATTAACACCCCAATGTGTGTTAATTATGTGCTGATTGATATTTTGGTCAGCTATTGTGGTAGTTTGGTAGCATAACAATACTCCTAACCCTTCACTGCAGTGTATCTAATCTGGCTGAAAAAAGTAGCTGGGGTCTATAACACAGAAATCTGTCACAAGACTAACAGAAGAGTTATATTGCATAATATACTAATACAGCTACCGATGTGCTGAGTAATAAACAATTCTCAACCCTTGGTGTCTTACACAACAAGGCTAACCGTTGGCTGATCCAATTTCATGTCTGAAGTGCTAAATGAGCTGTTTCAAACCAGAGGAGAACTGATCCCGGTAGCCTATTGCTGTTGAGACCAATAGGGAGAAAAGGGTACTGTTGGAAATCAAACAAACCTAAATGTAGGTACACAGTGGTGTATTGTGGGAGACTATCATGGTATTTGGTATAGAGAGTGGGTATAGATGGAATGGCTTCGAGATACTAAAACCTCTGTACTTTTGAGACTTCTGGAAGTGCCTTTGATGAGAGGTACCCATTTGATATTCCCATAGGTGGCTTCACACACTCTGTAACATTTGAGTGAGGTGGTTAATACATAACATGTCCTGTAGCTCAAGGCCATTTCCACAAAGGCTGACACACTTTGGAACAATGGAGATTGAACCCGTGTCCCTCCATGAATTATGAATCCACTTTAAGCACTACACCTCGCAACTGCCTCCAGAGAATACTCAGCAATTATAGCTCAATAAAATAATTTCAACAGAACATGCAAAAATTGAATTTAGTTCCACAGCTGTTGTAATAGCAAGAATAAGGAATTTAATTTTGAGAGATGCTTTCATACCCTACTGACCTGTTGATGTGCACTAGTGTTCCAAATAAGGCTGGTGCCTGATGCCAGGTTGAAACAAAGATTATTTCTGATGTGAAACCCTTTTACTAGGAAAAACAGTGAAAATGTCTGAAATTTGTGTTTTAGTGGTTAAGCATTACATAGTAATGTAACCCATTAGCATTACCACTGCAATTGTTTTGTGTTAAAGGACAACAGGGTGCATTTACTAAGCGCAAAAGTTTCATTGTTTATCCACAGTAAAAGAATAGATGTACTGTATAACAAGATGATTTCTTAATTATAATATTTATTGTTTCTTGATAACCCAGTATGCTGTGCTCCCTTCCTCCCTAGGGCTGATTGTGTTAGCTGCCATTACACCTGAGTCATCACTGGACTCAGGCCATGAGACCAACTCCTCTGAGTTAACAGATGTCTCTGAGATGGTGTCAGCCATGAAGCAGCACCAGAACCAGGCCTACCTTCTGGCTCACCACATCAACAAGGAGCGTATCCTCTGTCGCCGTGACTTCCCCCTGGCTATCCCTGGCTGCACTGCACAGACTATAGGTACTGGGGCCTTCTCTGTGGGTCAGATCCGTGCCGGCTGTCCACCCAAGCAAGTAATCCTCAGCAAGACTGTTCCCTTTAAAGTCAGCCCCAGTCAAGAGACTGCAACACTCAGTATTGTTGGGGAACATGGGGGCAGTGAAGACACCCAGACAGAACAGAACACAGATCTCAAAGCAAAACCAGAGTCCACCAAAGCGAACACACCTAATCTCCCTTCTAAGTCACCAGAAGAACTTAAAGTGTCTGATCCATCACCAACAGCCCAAGGCAGCAAAGATCAGAAGTCATCAAATTGTTCCGGGGAAAAACTGAGCCAAAATCTTTCTGAGGGCGTAAAGGGGAAAACAAATGCAGCTCCTAATACAGACCCTACCAACAAAGCCTTACCTATCCTATTACCTGTGGACAGAACTGTCTCTGCCAAGAGTACCCCCACTATCATGTGCCAAGATGCCGAGACTGCCTCTAGTGAGACCATGAAGCCTTCAAGCTCTAAAGAACTTCTGCCAATTGATGACCTTTTCTGCACATGCCCAGTGCGTGTGGAGCCTGGGCCTCAGCTAAGACTAAAAGATCCACAGGTTCAAAAGGTAGTGGTGTTTCAGTCCTCCTCTCCCACAGACGATGAACGGCTTCGTGCAAAAGGCCTTGAGCTGGCTAACAATAAAGATAATGCAGTGAGAGGGGGAGCAGCAGATCCCACATTAGTTAAACCCAGCCATCAAATCCAAACCAAGTACTCCCCTCGCATGCCTGTAAAATCCGAGAGAAAAGAAGCAGCTGAGGGCAAGACTGAGGGTTCCCAGGGAAAAGCACACCCTGAGCCACAGAAATGTCCCTCAAAGTCTTTACCTATTTTGGAAGATCCCACACACCCAAGCACCTCTGTAGAAAAGGTCTCCACTCTCCCAGCCAGTGACTCAAAGAAACAGGGGAGTGGCAAGGGAAAGTCCCAACGCAGTGCTCCTTTCCTGAGCTTCAGAAACCTGCTTTCAGCTACGTTCCCAGCCAGAATGCGAAGAGAGACAGATGAGAGACGGGCTCAGTTGCAGAAGGTTCGTCAGTATGAGCTGGAGTTCTTAGAGGAGCTACTGAAGCCCAAGTCATCGCAGGGAGAGTATCTGCCCCAAGGATCCTCTCCAGTGCCCTCAGGTACTCCTTGTGCCTGCCAACTCCGTACCAGCCCTGTCCTGAAGGCCCCAGGCATCTCCAGGGAGCAGCGACGTAGCTGTGACTGTAAGAGAATGTGCAGAGGTATGCGTCTACCTGACACACCAGTTGGCTCAACTACAGAACCACAGCACAGAGGCAGAGAGAGGAATATTGCGAAAACCCCCCCAGCGGTCCCCAAAGCCCCTCACACCCAAAGTGGTACAAGAAGACCTCAGACCCTAGAGATAAAGACCACACGAATACGCTCTACAAGCCTTGAATCTAGAGAGCCAAGGCGAGAGCAGGGCTCCTGCCTGCCCACTTGCACATCTCAAACAGATTGCATGGGAGGTCCACAATATAAGAAGCTCCAGAGGAGATATAGCATTGGGGAGGTCGATAATAGCACTAGTACACCTGTATATGCTGAGGTGAAGCCGAAAGCCAAGAGTCTAGAAAAGGAGATGGAGAGAGTGAGAGCCACAGGACTGAGGCTCCCCACCCCTGTGGAGCCAGTCCACACTCATTCTCACCAGGCAGAGGGAAAAGGCAAGAAGGGAGTGTTCTTCATTCAGGGAGAGGAGCTACTACGTGATAGTAGAGAAGGAGCTGGTGAGGTGCTGCTGGCCCTGCCCAGTGAAGATAGTGATGACAGGGAGAAATGCTGCTCATTCTGCTTCTGCTACAGGAAGTGTGAGGCAGCAGATGAAAGCAGTGAGAAGGATGAGCTCTCATACTCCATACCCCTTCAGGTCCTTCCAGGCATGCAGCTAGACTCACGTACCCTGCCTGTAGTCAGCAAAACTCTCCAGGTTCTTAATGCAGAAGACTGCAGTGGGGAGGAAGAAGAGGAAGAGGAGGAGGAGCCACAGACACAAGAAATTGACCTCAGAGCCTGTGGAACACTGGAGGGGAGCCTGGCCCGAGTACAGGCACTCCAGGGGAAGACTTTCAGCCTCCCTGATGGCTTCCTAAATGCCCAGTTGGATGCTAATGAGTTGCTAGCTATCCTGCGTCAATGTGCTAACAGCCCACAAGCTGAGGGTGAGGCTCGTCTCCAGCCCTCACGGATTGCAGAGTATAAACAGGAGCTAGCAGTTCGCTTCAAAGAATTTCGGGCATCTTGTCGGCGAGTGGCCAGTGTTGAAAAGAGCCCAACTCGTATGCTTGCTGTTGTGACAGCCAGCTTTCAAGTGTTATGTGACCTAACTCAGACCTTCATCAAACTGGTCAGAGGTGTGCGTTCAGAAACCCAAAGGCTGCAGCTGCTGAGAAAAGTTGAGGAAGTAGCTATCAACTACACTTTGCTTCTGCGCGCAGCAGAGGAATCAATGGGACATTCAAGCAGCTTGCCAACGAAGACAGTGAGCCCTCAAATTTCCACCAACACCAATAATATGAGCTCTCTCACTCGACCCATCAAAACTCTTCCTGCCCAGTAAAGATATAAACAGAGCCCTGCCAAGGCCATGAGAAAAAATATTATTTTGTGAGCACAAAAACCTGAATTGTGCCCACTAAATACTAAACTGAGGTCATGAAATCTTAATTTGTGCACACAATTTACTTTTTTATGCTCTCAGTTTGACTTTTCAAGCTCTGAGATTCCTAAAATTGTGCCCACATATTAGTTATATTGTACCCTTGCCTAAAGAAATGTTCCTATGATTAATGGATATGCTGACAGCAGCCATCTGAGTTATAGTTGTTTGATTGAGGTGTATTTTGACATGAGGACACGTTACAGAAACACACTGAGCGTGCTTGCCTCTCATAGTATTATAGTGAGCAGGAGGATCCTATGGGTGCATGAACTCAACTGGCCTCAAAACTAACTGCGAGGCAATGGCAGACTGCATGACTATAAATAGATGTATGCAGATTTTACAGGAGGGTATCGGAAATGTGAATTTATTATGAATTATTATTATTATTACAATGTATATTAAGTCATATAATTTATTATGGATGTTTGGGCAACCTGGATGCAGTAAGTTCCCAATGAGCACATGCAACAGTAAGGTTTCAGTGTATGGCATGTTTTCTTTAGACGAGAGCACAAGATAGAAAATTGAGAGCTCAAAATAAGTAAATCACGTTCACAAATTAAAATTTCGTGACATCAATTTAGCATTTCATGGGCATAATTTGGTACATTGTGCACACAAAAAAGAAAAAATTTGTGGCCTTTTCAGGGCAGATGGACGTACCAGGGATGTAATCAAAATAGTTGAAAGCATGGGTGGCTACTTTCTCCAAATTCATTATTTATTTATTGTTTACATTTTTTACAAGATGTGCAATGATTCGTCTTCAGTAAAAATTGCAATGCAGCTGTTCCATCTCATGTTTACAGGCCCTGTGGTAGCCTAGTGGATCCTGTTTGGAAATATAAAGATCACATCAAACTAATGCACAACGGATTAAGAACCCCTATAACAGACTGGGTGATACAGGGCTAACCACCCCACATCAATATTCACACTTCAGAAATCATTATGATATACTATTTTCTATGTAATGTATATTTGAGTTGTGTCTTCTTAGCAAATAATATACACTTTTGTGAAGAAAACAGGTGAGAATAATATTTGAAATGTATTGATTTAAGAGAAATATAAAAACCATAATGAATCGTCGGAAATAAATGTATGCTCTGGGCAAAAATACCACAGAGCTCGTCAAGTAGCGACTTCTGTGAATTAGATAGTCCAAAGCGTTGGTTGGTTAGATGGTGATGTGTTTGTCTGTTGATTTTTCTAACTGTTGTAATGCAAAATGGAGATCAATGTCAGACGTGCTGAAATACGAGTCTGAATGTCACTGACAGTGTTGAAAAGTGAAAACCTCTGAAAGATGAGTACCATATATTAAACAACACTGACTGATAGAAGCCCGTTCTCTCACTAACAGATAACAGTGCAGGTCACACACCTGCTCAGGGCAGACGATGTAGCAGAAACCCAACTCACAGTCAAATCAGCGAGTGGAGTTTATTAGCCTCACTCAACTGGCATCACATAAACGGAGTTATACCAACACTGTACTTCACGCACGCACAGAGTATTTTACACTCAGTGATCGATGATCCACACTCCACTTGCATTTCACTTGATGTGAATCATTACAATTTTAAATAGCAATCCACTTGCAAGTGAGTAAGCTTGTCTCTAGAATTTTGCACAACCTCCAAAATTAGCTCTGAAGTTGAAATGTATCTTTTAATGTTCAGTGTTTTTTATTCACTCTGCTGCTGAAGAACTCACTTGAGTCCACACCACCACTTTTACACGGTTCATCCTCTCCAAGCTGAAGCTTACCTGTTTCATAGGATCCTTTGTTATTCAGGTTTTCAGATACAATATATACAATTTTGCTTTCTATGTGCTTATACATTGTGCAATCCAGCAAATATATAAGAATCACACAAAGTAGTTTTCTATGTATTTTAATAAAACTAACACCTCTGTTTCCTGTCTGAAATCTTCTTTGTGTCTCATCCTCTTGTCATACTTCGAGACAAATCATAGAGGCTTTCCAGTTGTGTTGGCCTAACACAAACGTGTACTAAATACACTGTTCAAAGAGGGTGTTCTGAAACTTAATTAGTGGTAACAACAGAGCTGCCACAAAGCAAAGAAATAAAGTCTCATGTTGCTGGTGCTTCCAAACCACTCATCCAGAGCGTCCAGAAACATTCGCAGTCCTGCGGGGGTCAATTAGCGCTACACTGAGAAACTTACATGAAAAGTTTACAAAATATTATGCATTGTCTCTGAAATGCCAAACTGGGTGCTTTGAAGCTTACATGTTTTCAGAAATTCAGAACATAGGCAAGACTTGTTTTTCAGTACTGTATGCCATTATTTTCATGCACTGATGACAGTAAGTGCACATCCCCTGGAAAAAATAGTGGTCTGATAGAGGGCAAATAATTTGTCATCTAACAGATACTGACAGACATTCTATGGAAACAATTAGAGCTATATACAGATGCTCACCCTCAGATGGATATTTAACCACTCGAGTGGCTAAATATTTCACATACAACTTATTACTAGTGCATATTTTTACATGGAGAAATACAGAGACAATGACATGAAGTCCTATTTGTTGGAACAAAAGGTTCATTCTCTTATTATATATGTATTTGCACAGGAGAGACAGGCTCTTTGTTTGGTTTGGCTGGCAGTCAGATTTTTCCAGATGTGTTCAGCTAAACTCAACTGCAGTAAACTGATTGCTCTCTAGCCAAATTATGTGTTACTAATGGTGTGAGGCGTATATGCAAAAACCAATTTCGTTTGCAAAACTCAAATTTAACAGTCTCATTCGGTATGTCAGAGATCCTTATTTGTGTTGTACATCACATTTACTGTTCTGGCACATTTCTAATGGGTTTTAGCACCAATGTAAAAATAAATACCTGGTCGCAGCTTTGTTGCGCTGCTTTTCTTAGTTTCAAAACCCAATCACGCTGTTTGGAGACCCTCTCTTTTAACAGTGTCCTTTGCTGTTAAGCTGGCATTTTCCATAACCCTGTGGTGTTTTCTCTTTCACTGTACTGCATGTTTCCCCCTTACCTGTTGGACTTTCAGGGGCAGAAACTTTGACCATTGAAGGTGATGATACTGTTTGTACAGAAAATTTTCCAGTCCTAAAGTGGAAAGAACACATAAAAATGAAAGGCCATGGTGGCAATATGACAATGTTTTGCAATGGATATTCTATATGGGAATGTGTTATTCTACACTGGAAATGTAAATATCCTAAGATAAAATATTTGTGAGACTGAGAAACACTTTTAAAACATCAAATACTTGTAACATGAAGATTTATCCAAAACTCTTCACAATTTTGTAAGAAAAAAAAAAGACGAAACATGTCTGTAGGGTGATTATTTATAGTAGTAATGTATCATAGAGACTAATAGCAAAACATATATTTTAAAAAGTATATTATGAGTATAAAGCATGGGACGTGTTTATTTTTATAAACAAAAATATCAGGCAATGTTCTCTCATCAGCACTTGAACATTTTAACATTATAATAAACATTTTCTGTGGTTGTCATTGTTCAGTTGCTTTACCAGATTGTGTGGATATGTCTGTGCTTCATTCACACGATGAGCCCGCCATGGCTTAATCCATTGTTGTTTTTTTTATGTGCACCTACTCATTTCTGTCTTTATTTACTGTCAATGATCTTGTCGTCACTGTGGTCTTCTGTCTGTGTACAAAGTATCTCATGTTTTAAGAGCAATAAAGTATATTGAAGATAAACCCTTTCAGAGAATTTGGCAGTGACATTGCATGCAGTAAGCTAGAGATAGCGACAGGGTGTCCGTTCTTCAGAAAGAGATACTGAAACTTCAAGTGAAAGCTAATTATTAGAGCAACCTCTTTGGCTGTTGCTTGCAGGCTCTGTTATGCTGCAGTTGGTTTGTCAAAAAAAAAAAAAGGTACTGACTCCACAGGCCATGCAGTCCACACCTTACTGACTTGACTTAGCGGCCCTTTAATCCTCTTTTTAAATACATTTAGAGTAACAGGGATTTGTGCTGTGAACATTTAAAAGCAGTTCATGTATTAATTATGTATTACTTGCATTACTCGCAAGCAAGCATTCCCCCCTTTTGCCTCTGCCAAAAAAAAAATTGTCATTGTTAAAAAATTGTATTTAGATTACTAATGACAACAATACACGCCTGTAAAAATTAAAAACAGGACAGTATGCAACTTCCTGCTTACTCACTGAAATATTACACATTCATAATTTTACAGACCAATCACACCGAGCCTCCATTGGGTGCTACTGCATGTTTCAGTAAAAATATCAATAAAACTCACTTTGACTTTTAGATTCCACTTCACTGAAGCAGAATTTTGCTGTGCTGGAAATGCTGGAAGAGAGGAGAGATGCAAGATTGTACAGGGAATCCCAACAATTGTCATCACGCCTATATGCAATGTTTCCTAAAGCAGGGCCTGGTGAAAATGAGGAGTTGCTCATTATTAAACACTGAAGATTAAAGCACAATGACAACATACAACGCTGACTGTTTGTCAGGGTACAGGTGCCATGTAAGACAGATACTGTGTGTGATTTTGTAGGGTCATATCAAAAAGCAAAAACCTTAGATGGCATTGCTTAAAATAAGGTCTTACCCAACTGGACTAGTGCTGCACAGTAACTTAGGGCTCTGTGACATGGAACAGCTGGGAGCCTGTCCCACCCTGCACACCTCAGTGCATGCCAAACAGAAATTACATTACTTAATTAAACAATGAAGTATAATGTCCTAAATTATATCAAATCTCTGCATTTGCATATAATCCATATATAAGGCCTAAAGCATTCAGCATTTTATCTGACTTTAAATTTGAATTACCAGTATTATGTGTCACTGTAATCCCTGCTCTGTGTGTTTGGCCAGCCTCTGTCATTTCTTGCATCATACATATACACACAATGTCCACTTTATCAGGTCCACCTGTGCAGTCTAACATAATTCAATACAACAGCTCTGCCATAAAATCTCTCTTTTAAGAAAGTTTATAATGTTCAGTTTTTGTTGGCATTGTGGAGAATGTGTAAATTTATTATATGCTTATATGTTTATTATTGAGGTTGTAGTTTGCAAAGGTCGTGTATTGGACAACATTATATTGAGAGGTGTTTCTAATATTTTGTCCTCCCTATTTATATGCATTAGGTGGGACATAATATTAGAAACAGCTCTCAATAAAATGCAGTCGTCCATCAGCACCACTAACTATGAGCTCAATGCCAAACATAGAATTGAATGAGCACTATTACTGTGACAAAAAGAAACCTGAGCATTATGAGCATCATAAAAGTAAATTTTATGGCAGAACAGTTGTATTGCAATTGTATTAGACTATACAGGTGGACCTAATAAAGTGGCCACTGACTGTGGATTCTGACAGTAAGTGCATGTAGCCACGGGCTCTTCTTTCCTCCCCCAGTACCGCGATGACGGCATTACGCCAGGACGTAAGTGAAAACGTGCGTGCCACCTCGTTCGGACAAGCGTTGCACGCGTGATGTGGGACATAATGGAGGTGGATAGGTAGGGATCACACTTAGCTCTGTAAGAGTAGCCATCAACTAGTAGTGATCTATCTACAACTTTCATCCCGAACGCTTCGACATTTGTGACTCGGCGGCTGCTCGCTCCCGCTCCACGCTCCTGCACAACGACGCCCTGGAACGCGCCAAAATGCCGAACATCAAAATTTTTAGCGGCAGCTCTCACCCGGATCTATCGCAGAAAATAGCAGACCGCCTCGGTCTGGAGCTGGGGAAGGTCGTAACTAAAAAATTTAGCAACCAGGAAACATGGTAAGTCGTTTACGGTGGCGGCTAACTGGAACGGCCAGTGGTTAGCGCTGCATTTAACGTTTGTGCGCAGATAAATTATACGAATGTAATTAGAAACGTGGTGTCACGATGAATTTCCCTCGCGGTGGTTTCTGGAACTTGTAGTCCACACATGGCAGCGGACACATGCTAACTCTGCTAACCTCCTGCCCTGCTGCTATTCTGAGCAACATGCTAACAAATTTGCCGTAACAAGCTAAGGATTAGAGCCTGTTTTACACCATAGTGACACTGTTTTGTTATTCTATGACTCATATTGCCTCTATTTAGCGTTTTCCATGCCCTGTTTCAGGTCGTAGCACACCTACACAAGCCTTTGTTTACTCTGCTCTTCATCAATCTCCTGCCTGCCATGGTGTGTTAGCACTAAGTGATGTTTTCTCCTGTCTCCTCTCCCCTCTGGCAGTGTGGAGATAGGGGAGAGTGTCCGAGGGGAGGATGTCTACATTGTTCAAAGCGGCTGTGGCGAAATCAATGATAATTTGATGGAGCTGTTGATCATGATCAACGCCTGTAAGATTGCCTCAGCCTCCAGGGTCACGGCTGTCATCCCCTGTTTTCCCTACGCCAGACAAGACAAGAAGGACAAGGTGGGGGTGAGGGATATCTGTCTAGTTACTTCTCTCATGCCATTTGCCATCCCACATCATTGACCCGAAGCCTGCAGCCACGTCCATCCTCAGCCACTCGACAAGGCATATTGCTTTATTTGTTTTTTGTTTTGTTTTTTAGTTTCTCTTTTCAGAAGGGTTGGGCAATATGGACAAAATCAATCACCAAGATATTCCTCATTGTTTACCCCAGCAACAATGTTGTAACAGTGTTGCACGGATTGGTGCATTCATGAGATGTTTTGGCATGAGATTTTGGAAAACAGACACTGGATATAATGACCAAGCAGGTAGAGACAAACAACAGAGCAGCTGTAACAGTCTTTTAGGGTCAGAAAATTACATCTCTTTGCTGTAATGCAGCATTTAAAACTAGTATATGGCAGCACTTATGCCATATTACAACATCCAAAATCCCAGGCAATATCTTGTATGCTATCACAATACTGTAATATAATATCGCCCAGCCCTAACTTTATCTGTCATTTATGCTTGATTGATTATAGTTGCCAAGTTATTACATTTTGTTTAGTTATTTTGCCTGTATTTCAGTCACTTGCTCCCATCCCAACATTTTTGTCGACTGTATTATATACCTATAGTGATGCAGCAGTTGTATCTACCAAATACATTTCTTAAACTACAGTATAATTTTGCTGCACCTCCTAGAAGCTGTACAGTTTAATGCTATATTTAGAAACAAGCCATGCTTATAAGCTGACAGCTTGCTTCATGTGACTGAAGAGATCTGTTTCCTTGCAGAGCCGTGCCCCCATCTCTGCCAAGTTGGTGGCTAACATGCTGTCAGTCTCTGGCGCCGATCATATCATTACAATGGACCTGCATGCCTCGCAGATCCAGGTAAGCAGTAGTTAGGAGAAAGACACAAGAACAGGCCAGAACAGCCCAGTTCCAAATTCATATCCCCTCTACTGATCAGTCCTCTTCGTTTTCAGTAAACTATTTTGATATGCAACATGAAACCGTCAGTGCCAGTTTATTTTAAATGCTGGTACTGGCCCAAAATAGGGCACAAAGGCAGTATTCTTTCATGAGCCAGGAAGAGATGCACTGTCTGTCACTAGGATCCTAAACTAAATGTACGCGACCCTGCATTAGAAACTTGATGTAATGCAGTCTTGCAGTTCACACATTACATAGTTACATTCAGACAAAGGTGACATGAGCCTACAACTATTCTTTTGTTAGTGCTGTGTTTCAGCCTCTGTGACTGTAATCCATGTAACTCTGTTGTTTGTATGCGTTCTCCCAGGGATTTTTTGATATTCCTGTTGATAACCTGTATGCAGAGCCAGCTGTTCTCAAATGGATTAAAGAGAACATCCCTGAGTGGAAAAACTGTACTATTGTCTCCCCTGACGCGGGAGGAGCCAAGAGGTATGCAGCGACCTCTCCCCATCCACACACACTGTGTAAACCTGACTTTAGCCATAGGGGTTGTACCCTTGAGCGTAGCTAGACTTGAACCTTCACCATATCTCCACTGAAATTTACTTTGGATTCAAACTTGTGTGTGCCTTACTTATCTTTAGTGTGGGTAGAAATGGAGGTGTACGATTACGGTTTGTTTCTGCTGTTTCATATTCGCACCAGCACCGACAGAGGCACGCTGTCCATCTCATTGCAGGGTCACCTCTATAGCAGACCGGCTGAACGTGGACTTTGCCCTCATCCACAAGGAGAGGAAAAAGGCGAACGAGGTGGACCGCATGGTTCTGGTCGGAGATGTGACAGATCGGGTCGCTATTCTTGTGGACGATATGGCAGACACCTGTGGCACGATCTGCCATGCTGCTGACAAGTAAGCGTCATGCTTCCGTGGTATTTACATAGGGAACTTCACCATGTAAGATCAATATTTGACCATAGCTTCAAGTTACTGTGGCTTCAATGGCATTTTTGTAAAAGATTGTTTTACTAAAGTTAGAAAGATGTCATTACTGAATTGCATTTACTAAACAATGCAGGTTTTCCGCTTGGATTATACAGTGACGTCTTTATCACTGTTAAATTCACTGTTTCTTCTTCCTTAGATTAATTTCTGCTGGGGCCACTAAGGTGTACGCCATTCTGACCCATGGCATCTTCTCAGGCCCAGCCATCTCGCGTATTAACAACGCCTGCTTTGAAGCTGTGGTGGTCACCAACACCATCCCTCAGGAGGAGAAGATGAAGCATTGCCCCAAGATACAGGTCAGGGTCCACAGTTCACCTCACGTTCACCGGCTTCCTCTTATTAAACACAGTTGTTGAGGACGTTGAAGTTTTTGTGCCGCCATGTTTTCTTGGTCTTAACAACACTCCCTCTGCTCCTCCTCCAGGTCATCGACATCTCCATGATCCTGGCAGAGGCAATCCGCAGAACTCACAATGGCGAGTCTGTGTCGTACCTGTTCAGCCATGTCCCCTTGTAACAAATAGTGTCCTCCATCAGCCATGAGCTGTTACACCAAATAAGAGAAGAGGGAATTTCTCTGCCCAAACACAACCATTAGCAAAGCTCTTCTGCTAACTAACCATGGAAATAATTATTGAACAGTCATGTCTGTTACTAATACTGATCCCATTCACGAGTCCCTTTCTCCTGAGCAGTGTCCCCTCGAGTTGGGGGCACCAAAGCATTCAACTCTGAGTCACCGATCTAGGCCAGCTTATTTATTGTACATGAATGAATCTTTATCCACTGTGAAGTTTCTCTCCTTTCATAACATTTAGATTCAGAGTTTGGCCTGACCATTGCACCTCTCCAGGGGTAATTCTGAGCTCTTGTCACACTTGAAAGCGCTCACAAATATCCCCTGGCCAGTTCTTCTGGTCAGGAAAAGCATTTGGCCAAGATGAAGCTGTTACAATGTTTTGACTATGTTACAATTAACGAACGTGCAAAGTTTGATGTCCAGAGGTTAGTTTTTTCATGTTGCCGTCAAATTCTCTGCATCTGTTTGAACAATTTAAGGCTCAATGAAGTGAATGTGTAGAGCTCTAGTTTACAATGCCACTGAAGCTCCACTCAACCAAGAGTGCCTCAGCAGTCTGAACTGAAATTACTTCCTCTTCCTGATCCCACCACCACCCTATTACACATAGACTCACGCTCACACACGTTCTGTCTCCCCCCATATTTTGGATGCCATCCTGGCACTTGGCAAGCCAAGATGTATGACCTTGTAATGTCAGGGGTTCGCGTACAACTCGTGGCCTCTCCGCTCCAATCAAATATAATAGACATGCTATAAAATAATGTTTTGTTTAAAAAAATAAATAAATAAATAACTGTAATTGCACATCATAGAATGGCTTGGAGAATTTTAACTGGATTAAAAGCTTTAACTTGTTTTTGCCTAGACAAGTTTTAAAGAGTTTTTGGAAGATGTTTCTTTCAACTCTTGAGGTGCACTGGTTGAGTGGGTTTGCCCTTCCAGGTCCTAGATTGAAGATCTTCTTTCTCTAGAGAAGCTGTTGGGTTTTTAGGTTGGGGTCTCTGCAGGCTGGAGCTTCCTTCAGAAATGTTCACTTGCTTTTTTTTTTTTTTTTGTCTTTTTGTATGTCTGGACAAAGGATGTGTTATGTGCATATTCCAAACCTTTGTGTTTACTTTTTAAGTAGGGTGAATGCGCCATATATCTGATTGCAGAATGTGTTCTTAATAAAGATTGTGAAAATTAAATATGCTTGAAATATTAAAAAAAAAAAAAAAGGTTATTGGTTTTGTGTCAGATTTGCTCAGTTTACAAAAGTAGTAGATTTTATTATTTACCAAAAAAAAAGGGCTTTAGTGGCTCATATGACAGGTGCTTTTTAGTCGGATGTTAAATTTCATTGAGAGACAAAATCCCGAATGTCTTGATTGATATTAATCTAGATGCAGACAACAAAAAAAGTGAGGCACTCTTTGAATGAAGCAAAATTTATTTTTTGAGCAAGGTAGCTAAGCGAGTAAAGATGAGTAAAGAACTCTTACAACTATTATTTCACTGGGTATTGCGTTTCCATGGCCCTTCTCTGTACTGTCAAGCGCATCCACTGTGTCGTTCAGTTAACCCTAATGCATGTTGAGGTCCTCAATGATGTGGCCATACAGTGTGTTTCAGACGTAGGCATGTATGTGTATACAGGCCATGTTAACTGAGTGTGTGTGAGTTGCAGGAGCAATACAACAACTGTATTAATGCTTAAACAATGTTTCGTTAAAGGTGAGCAAATCATTCATAACTTTAGATCAGCGTAACATTAGTCATTATATAAAAAAGCCGTATGATATACCCTCGTGCAAACTTTTAGAGCCATCAAATACATGGCGGAGTCGCAAGCCTAAAAACATTCAGCTTTGATTTAAACACTCAAATCACTGTTCCTGGGATATATTCAGTCTTTTTCAGCGTTAATCCGGATACTTGAGAATATGTCCTCGTGGAGCATCCTCATGCCCTAACACGGCAAAAGTGAGAGTCAGTTTCCGGAAATGAAATCGCCGGCTGACTTGTTGATTGACGGGTGAAAGCACCAATCATCGAAGGCGTGGTAGGATCCGCCTGACCAGTGGTTATTCCAGAGGGGGCGGGACTAGCCGCATGTGTACATTTCGTTGCACCTTCCCTTAGCCTCTAGTAATGTGTGGCCCAGCTTTATAGCGGCACGCCTCGTCCTGATCTAAGTTTCATAATTATCATTGTTACGTTCCTGTTCGATGTACACGAGGTGAAGGCATGATGTTGTAAGAGGAGGAGCGGATGTACACTCCAGTTAGTACCGTCATTGTATAATCACGCACAGTGTAATTATAGGCACACAGGCTAACGTATAGTCGCGTAATGAAAGTGAAATTAAAGTAGACAATCGTAGCCAATATATTTTTCTTCTTCTTTCACTTGGTGCCGGTAACTGACAGCGGACAGTTCAAGTAAGTAAATCTCCTCTCTGATTTGTTTATTGCAGCCATCCGCTCATCCAAATCACTCCATTAGCCTATAATACGACTAGGCGTAGCTGTCATTTTCTACCACTTTATTGGTATCTCACAGATTTTTGTTTTATTCTCGTGGCAACGCATGTCAGTCATCCTAAAGCTATTATTGTAAAATCACCAGGTGAATATTTCTCATGTCAGCGATGGTGCGCACTGAGGATGAAGAGCTCCACAGAAGCGACCCTGTGGCTCGGTTTCGCAGCTATTTGCATGGAGGTACCTCCAGCTTGCTGTCTACTCTCCCCACCGTCATTGTCTTCCCTGTCTACAAGACCGTTTTCCGGCAGCAGATCCACAACACCTTGGTGAGCCAGGCGGTGAACCAGCTCTACAAGGAGGGACCGGTCAAGCTGTACAGGGGAGTGGCCCCTCCATTGCTGATGAAGACGTTGAATGGCACGCTGCTCTTTGGCCTGCAGGACACCCTCCTCCATCAGCTGTCCTCCTCACCTCCCAGTATTATTCCTACCTCTGCTCTCCCAGCCCTAGCAGGGTTAGGTGCAGGTGTAGTAGAGGCTGTGGTGTTCACCCCCTTTGAGCGTGTCCAAAATGTGCTGCAGAATGGCCAAAATGATCGTCAACTGCCCACCCTGAAGAGTGTCCTCATCAGGCTGAGGTCAGAGAGGCTTGCCTCCGGCTACTACAGGGCTTTCCTGCCCATCACAGCCCGTAATGCACTGGGAAGCTGCCTCTACTTTGGTCTGAAGGGGCCCATGTGTGCCGCTGTGGAGGGACAGGGGCTCTCCACCACAGCCTCCTCCTTCCTCTCTGGAACCCTGACCTCCATGGCAATCAGCTTGCCCCTGTACCCACTGTCTGTGCTCGTGGCAAACATGCAAGCACAGGTTGGAGGGGAGGTGCATGGGCTTAGGAGCTGCTGGAGGATGCTGTGGGAATCTCGACAGCGGAGTGTGGTTCTGTTGTACAGAGGAGGCTCCCTGGTTATTCTGAGATCTTGCATCACATGGGGAATCACCACTGCTATCTATGACAAGCAGGAGAGAAGTGCAAGCTGAGGGGGCTCACAGGAGCATACAGAATTGAATGGGTACTCATCTCTTTCTCCCGATACTGACAGTTCATCTAGCATACATCTTTGCAGCTACTTGGGGCTTAACTGTGGGATTCTGAGATTTAAAAGCTCTCTCTATGGTAGAAATCAGGTTTTAACACACCAAAGTTTATTGTAAAGGCGTGAAGGATCCTGGGTGCCTTTCATTTTGATCACCTCAAAGTAGGAGATGAGCTTATTCTCAAGGTGCTTTGTCAATATATCAATGGATCTACTTCTACTGTGATACACAAATGTGACCAAATACAATGAAAGGGCGAGTGGAGTATAAAATGTATTATTTTCCATGTAGCTCATAAAATGAAACAGTGTATATCTGTGTGGGAGAGAAAGAATACATTTTATGCATTAATAGACCTATGTAACCTTAACACTAACACTGTAACCTACTTGAATGATACAGCAAAAGTCATTAGTACTTTTTTCTCCATGTGCATTAATAAACTATTGTACATCTGTGGCTTTTGTAGTGCATGTCCATCTTCTTGTCATTGCGATAAATGCCGCCGACATTTGAAGTCCGGATTTGTCATCTAATGTTCAATACACTAGATGGCAGTACGGTTACGTAAAAAAAAAAAAAAAAAAAAAGAAGTGATTTTTTTCCCCCCCCATAAACTCTGCAGACCCACTCGATGCTCAATGTCTCCAGTAGCATCCAATAATTTGGCCTCAATCCATTAAATTCACATGCCAAGGTACACGGGGAACATATAATTGCTTTCTGTAGCTGCACCAGTTCCAGGTCTAAGTCTGACGTCCAAGGTGACGCCTATAATAAAAGTGGGAAGTCCAGTATGATATTTATCCAATAATCTCCTTCCTCTCGGCTTTGGAGCCAATGGATGCCAGCGGACTGGTGTCCAAGTCGGCGTGTGGAAGGGCGTGTGTTCTCTATTTAAACCGTTTGCTTTGCACAGTTTTTACAGACGCACTTTTTCATGCAAAGATTCACTTCGCAGCCATGGATCAGGTAACACTTGAGTTTCTCGTCACCTCCTCTCACCAGTTTCTCCATTAAATAAGACGATAAAATCAATATAATGAAGCAATAAAGTAATGCCATGCTATTTTACTATTATAGTAATTATTCTACTTATTATTATTGTGCTTTTACGTTCTTCCCTGTCATGTTGATTTATTAGTAGCCTATATTGTGTAGGGGCTGTATTGTCTATCTGTCAAACAGCCTTACATTCCACTACATGCAAGGCTGTTTTCACCGCTCTCTCCTGTGTGGGCGTAATTATAATTTAATCATTGGGTGTCATGATATCTTTCCACTTGTGGCATCCTTGCCTGTGTTGCTGGATAGATAACTCACATTCTTTCACATTGTGAAGTACCTGAAAATGTAGACCATGCCAATATGGGATTGACAGGACTTTACAGTACTGGTGTGTTAGGTCACCAAATCAAATTTACTTTTTAAATTGAAAACACTGTGCATACAAGCACATAATGTGTATATCATGGTTGCACCGCTTTTTTGGATGGGGGAAAAAAAGCACTGGCTTCTTCAAACTTTTACCAAAGTGATGACAGTCTGTTAAAAAAGTAAGACATTTCATTTTTCTATGAGGTTCTTACTTCTTTACTAACTGCTTCTGTCACCCAGGCAGGTATCCTAATTCCAGTGTTACAGGAAGGTTTTTCATGTGCATAGGTGAATGCAAAAAACCTGGAAATGTAACAGTACAGTGTAACATGACACCTGAGCTCTTGCAGCTATAAGAACTGTTTGTTCCTCATCGTGAGAAAGTAGGTGCCGTGGATGTGTGTTCTTTCTAGTGACTCAACTCCATAAATCAAGTCTGGATTGCTGTGTCTCTCTTTGGCTGAGGCAGGGCTGGATCTTACCTGCACGTTATTTGTTTGGATTGATCTTGTGTTCTCTCTCTCTCTCTCTCTCTCTCTTTTTTTTGTACACTCTCAACAGTTTTTGTCATCTTCTTTCAGCAGTCAGAGTTTTATTCACTTTTTATTCAAAGTGGCATTGTTCTTGTCTCTGCCACATTTCTCCTTTAGCAATCTTGCCAAACGGAGGAAAAACCAAGCATGGCGGAGGTGAAGAACTTTAAAAAGAGCAGCCTAAAGAAGACCACCACGGAAGAAAAGAACACTCTCCCAACCAAAGAGGGTATGTGTTGTGTATGTGCGGAGTATAAGGAGTACGATCCTGGGAAAAATCTATCACAGCCATATCTCCTGTCATTACTTCCTTGTTCACTGCAGCTTAACACCTCCCTCCCCATCATATAAAAAAAAAAAAAAGGAAAGAAAAAAAACCACTGTAAACACGGCATAGTGAAGAACAATCAACTGTATGTGCTGCTCCTGGTACACACCCAGCTACCTGTTAAAGAACCAGCCCCTTATCCCAACCAGTAGTGGCTTGTTTAGAAGTGTGAAATATAACCACACCCTCTTCTTTTCACCTTTGTGTTAGTTAGTAGTTTCCAACATTCAAAGTAGAGGTAGAAGCTGCTATTTATAGTATAGTATAGTACTGCTGCTTTTTATAGTTGTGCCATGCTGTCAATGTTTAATCAAGCATTTTAGGTATCTTAAAAATTAGAGCAGAATTGTAGTCTTTTACTGTCCCGTTTGTACCTGAAATACTGTCTTATAAGCTCATATGTGCTGTTAATCAATCAATGATCTTACTTCCAAATTATAATTATTTTACTGCAACCATGACACATGAGTTCACATCTGCTTTTAGTTTGCTTTTCACTCCCAAGCCAAACACTGACGCATTTTAGGGATTTATTCCACGTTTTCATACGTCGTTGCAGAAAGCATACTGTAAAGTCAGGCATAATGCATCACTTTTCTTTGTGATTCCAGCCAATACACAGCTTATTTTCTGAGGAGAGTAACTGTGAGGAGTTCATAGCAGAGAGACACTTGACCATTGACTGGAAGCAGTGGTAGATTAATAGTGACAGAGCCAAACTTGGGAGAGGAGCCATCTGTCGCACCAGCTGCCTCAGCCCTGCATTGTCAGATCATACACAGCAAATAATTTTTGATGTCGAGGCCTCAGAAAACTAGTATTCTGTGCTGTGTGCATCAAGATTTAAAACCTTCTTTTTGGATCATAGGATAATATTTCATTATAGACAACTCCTTACAACTCACAAGGTCTTTGAGATACAAGTACGCTTAACATGAGTCAAATTGTCATCTTTTTAAATGATAATAAAAAATTTAAAAAAATCTTGGTCATGTCCAACGTTGTAAATGTAATTTTTATCTAGTTGGAATTCCATTGGGAAATTCAAATTCTTCCACATCATTGGCGAGCAAATATCGTCAACATAGTATGTTATCCTTGGTTTTATCCCTTGAAAATTAGACTATTGCAGTATTCAGATGTGCACAGTGCTGTTTCAATGAATTTTATAGTTGTGCAGATCTGTATTGTGACAAGAACGTATTGTTGGGTTTGCATTCCAAACCACACCATGTACTGATGATCTCGTATCTGTCTTTGTCTCTGTCTGTCCCTCTCTTTTTTTTACCCACACAGTCATTAAACAGGAGAAGGAGGAGGCTGCAAAACAACAAAAATGACGCATCTCTTCCAGTCCACTTCTGAAATCTGTCCATCATTTCTGCTTCTGCCTCTGCTCTCCTGCCACCATGTGTAATTGATTAAGGGAATTCGTTAGATGCTATATGGGTGAGGGTCTGGTGATCATCCCTGGTAAAATTAGTGGAAGGGATGTTTTTTTTTTGTGCTTTCTCATGCAATCTTTAAAGGACTGAACAGAAAAGACACTGAGATTGGAAAAAATAAAAATTAAACTGTGTCAGTTGAATTGTCAAAACATATTCCAACATGTTGACAACATCTCAAATTGTTACCATTCAGGAAATATTCTTTAAACTAAACTTAAAAGATTATATTTTTGTTCTAATAAAAATCTCCATGTAATACGTCTGAGTTGCTATTATTTAATTTTTGTGGCATAGGTTTGTTCAAAACATATTTGAACAGGCCACATCACGACAGGATTATTTGTAACTGAGGATGGATATGACACAATCACATGCCGCACATGTGTGGAAGCAAAAATGAAATTATTTACACTGGAAGCTCAGCTATTGCAACACACTTTTCCACACCTCAGGCCAGGTGTAACACTGCTTACCTGTGTGAAAGAGAGGTTGCATTCCCATGTAATTGCAATTTCTTACAAGACAATAATCACAGGTACTAACAAACAATAGTCAGTCTGCTTCAGTTGCACATGAATTATGTCAGTTGTACTTACATTTTCTATAATTTGGAGTCACAGTCATCACGTCAACTCCACCACCTGGTTTATTAACAAGTCTATGCCTGCTGAAAACAGGATGGCATTAATTGCAGGTGATAATTATATGTATGAGATTGGAGAAGTTTTAACATGAATTCGTCTTCGGGAAAAAAAAAAGTTTTTGATTCCCAAGGGATTATTGTTTCCAAAGCAGAAAAAGAATGTAAGAAATGCATTTTTGTCTTATCTTTTTTTGACGTCTCTGAGGTGCAGACTTGTCTGTGCAAACTTGTCTATGTCAGAGATAGCTGTTCATGATAGGAAACAGATAAAAACACAACTAAGTGGTATGCACGCAGACAACAAAGTCAGCCATGGAGTTGTTTTGCCAAACAACACCACATTTTCACGTGTCTATTCTAATATCTACCCCGGGTATTGTAATTTAGATGTAGCTTTGTTGGGTTGCTTTGTATCTTACTGGCTTCAGTTGTGCTTGATCCACGTTTTGTTTCTCAAACAGTAGTGTGATAGCACACCAAAACAAGTTACACAGGTACTTTGAGTGTCACTGCTGTTTCCTTGTATGCTCAGCTTGTGTAGCAAAAATGGAAACAGATAAACTTGGGGTGTTGTCATTGAATAGCGACATCTATCCATAGAAAATGACGTGTAGTAGACACTGAAGGTATGAACATTATCAACTTATTTCCTTCCTTTGATTTCTGCAGTCTATCTGCAATAAAGTGTTTTGTTATATTTATTCAGACCACACCCTAGTATCCTCCTCTGACCACAGCGGTGTGGTTCAACAAACAGCTACAGGGATAATATGCCACAAGATGAAGTGCAGATCTACTGCCATCCACTTTCTCACGGGTTCCATGATATTATTACCTAATTTTAAAGAAGTCAGAGGTCTACATATTTACTTTTCTCCTGGGCATAGATTATACCCACTATTTCTCTAGGGCGGACATGCTCTGAGGATCTTTTTCACATTTGATGTAAAACATTCACGGCTATATTTTCTGATAGACTTTGTTGTACACCATTGTAATATAACCAATACTTTAGAATACACCTATTTAATATAATACGTACTAAATATACAGTATACACAGTATATGCATTTGTTATGCTATCGCTCTCTTTTATAGACCATTGAAATTAGACTCACACATGTTGCTCTATGGCACTTCATCAGCTGTGCTGTTGTGGTGTAAAAACTAGGCCACTTGAATCCTATACTTAAGTAAAAGTAGCGGTCATGGTTATTGTAGTTAACTAAAACTGAACTAAAAACTAAAACTAGGTGTGAAAAACATTTTAGTAAACTGATAAAGATAAAAGCAAGACTTAAAAAAACAACAGAAATGATATTGTGCTCTAACAAAACTAACTAAAATAAAATTGAAAATATACAGGATATGCCTTTAGTTTTAGTTCTTGTCAATTTGATTAATTGTGTCAGCAAAACATGAGGAGAAGTTGGTGCTGATGTTTATTTAGACTTGGATGTCTACATGACTGGGAGTCAGCTGCCTTCACAAAAGGCAAACAAAACAAAACAAAACAAAACTGACAATGAAATAAAAAAACTAATAAAATAAAAACTAAATAAATAAAACTAATGAATAATAACTCCTGTAACAGTACCATAGGGGGAAAATAGGCCTGGTCCATTAGCAAACTCCTGCCCCCAAAATGATACTGAAGAAAAGAATTGTGTATAAGTCTCATAGCAGTAAAATGTACTTGAAAAAATAATATTGTGAACCTAAATGCTCCATATTGACTAACTCTAACATTGCACAATGTTTTGTTTTGCATGTAAAACTTGATGTTGCAAAGAAACTAGGCAGCAGCTGTCAGATAAATGCAGTGGGTACAGAATAATATTTTCCTCTAAATGTAGTGTAATAAAAGTAGAAAGTCTCATAAACTGTAAATACTCAAGTCAAGTACAAATACCTGGAAATTATACTCAAACATAGTAGTTTAGCACAGTGGTTCTCCAATGGGGGTACGCTGGAGTAGTGCATGGAGATTTTGAATTCCTGAATAATGATAATAACAAATAGCCTTTGATATAATAAGTTCAATAAAAAATGTAGGCATTTTTATTTAAGGCGTTTGATAATCCACATGTTTTATTCAGTATTCCCCTCCAGTTTCCCGCGGGTGTCAAATGTGTGTGTTTGTGATTTAAATCTGCTGCCGTAGTAGTCGAGCAAGGATGTTTGTTCACTAAGACCGGGAAGGCGGACAATAACAAAAAACAAAAAACAGAAAAAAAAACTAATGAAACGGATTCGTGATTGAAACGTAGCATCGATACAGTTAAAAACAAGGAGAAAGAAGAAGAGAAAAAGACTCAAAGATAGAGCCAACAAAATATCATCAGTATCACGTTGTCTCAGGCACTGATGATTCTCTACAGGTTTTTTTCTACTCTTTTTCCCTTTTTACACTGCTCAGAGGGTACTTGGCTGATTTTTTTTTTCTTTTTTCTTTTTTTTTTTTTCAAAAACTTAGAGAAAAATCACGTTAGCAAACTCAGTTTCCGCCTCTACTGCTCCAACTGGAATTCACCTGTGACCGTTATTAACGGTTTGCTCGGTAAACACCAGTTAGCCGCTTGTTCAAATGCTATGACTTCAATTATCATTACTTTTTGATTATTACTCACACCAAAATATTGAACATTTTACGCAGCTACATCTGCTGCTTAGTGCAGGGACTACACATCCTGTTGTGGCAGCACTAGGTGAGTCCCATAGGGGGCGCCAAATAACAGAGAAAGCCGGTAGGGGGAGCGGTTAGCTTTGCTGTGGGTCTGATCATTGAGCTAACTAAGGTCTATCAACAAGCTAGTTAGCAAAATAGAGATGGTGAATGCTATTGGTGAGGCAGTGGGAACAAGAGGACGCGGACTCAGGGTTATGCCGGTGTCTCGACAATCATACGGCTTTGGACCATTTAAATAACGAGGTAGCTGCATAGACGGTGGTTGTAATTAGCAGCACAATTCATGCAATCGCTGGTGCATAGGAGAGTTTAGGCTCTGACCATCGGGCAAGCTCAGTCAACCTCGCAGGGACAACACGGCTCACTCACCGGTAGGATTGTTTTGCTACTAGCATGCTAGCTTAGCCAAGGTAGCGTTAATGAAGTTGCTCCATCGTTTTCCTATGGATGGACATGCTTTATTACAACAAACGCAGTCACACAGCCGTTTTGATGCAGCGTATAATTAGCTCGTCTGTAGTGGTTGCAATTGCAGAGTTACTACGGCAAAAAATGATCGGCGTGTGTTAATTATTGATTGGTAGCTGAAATTAGCTAGTTTAGCCTGTAAGTGGCGCGATCAAATATGAACAACGTGGAGGAAGCAGAGTAATCCAACGATAGTTAAAACAGTTTGCATTTGCATGTCTCAAATAATAATTTCACTCAAAGCATATGTCTCCAGTTTACAGCTGCCTTATGTTGTGTGCGGATGTTACATTGTTTGTAATACTCAAAAGAACTAATATCATAATGTATTTACTAACAAGTAACGAGCATGCATGTCCTCTGGATTGTGTTTTTGTGTTGTAAACTATGAAGTTAGCCTCTGGATTAACGCTGTGATCATTCTGTGACTGGTGTGTTCTTCCTCTCAGCAGAGTAGGAGCATGGTGGTTCCGGACAGCACCACTGTGGTCCAACAGCCTGATAATGGCAGCTCCAGTGGTCTCATGGAGAGCTCCCAGCCTGGGTTTAAGGAGGAGGAGGAGGAGGAGCAGGACCTAGCAGAGGTGGAGCTGGAGGAGGTACGCAAGCTACAGGAGCTTGTTCGCCGCCTGGAGGTCCAGAATCAGACGCTCCGCAACAGGGGAAGCAAGAACATCATCCACGGTGGAGCCAGCAGCAACAGCAACCTCACAGCCGGCACCAATTTCAACGAGAGGCTATCTTGTGCAGGGGTGACAAACTCCCCCCTCAGGTTGGAGCACAGTGGTGAGCTGGGTGCCAGAGACTTTGAGCTGTCTCCTCCCCCAGACAGCAGCAGCAGTGAGGAGATGTCCCCTCTTCCTGTGGCTAGCAGGCTGGAGGAAGAGGAGGAGGCAGAGGAGGATGGAGGGCTATGCGGTGGCTTTCTGACCTTGCCCTGCAGTAATGGACCAGGACAGAGCCAAGTGCAAACTCAGACACCGGAGAGCCCCTCTCAGGATAGTTATGAGTCAGAAACACTTGCAGAGAGCGACTCAGGGGTTGACCAGACTGCCCTGGATGAAGTGGACGTCTTAGATTTGGAAGATGAGTGTGCAGATGTAGAGGAAGAGGACAGTTGGTAGGTTTCATCATCTGTACCAGTCTCTAATCTCCAGCTATGCTCTGACAGTTTCCACTCATTCCACCTGTTTTTTTGGCACTTCACCAAGCTCTGTCAGAGCTGGATAGATCAGTTTGCTGTTTATAGTCATTTTAGATGTTTGACAAAAGGAGGAGCATACAAAATATGTAGAGCATATCATATTAGCCTCAATGATGAGATGCTCACTGCTGTCTATATAGGTAGCAGACACTATGTTACATTCAGTCATGTTACATTTGAATGTGCAAACAAACAACAGCCCTTGCAGCCACACCAGTCTTTTGCTCAGTTTATGTAAATGTTTTTAATGTTGTTTACTCCCCCAAGGGAGAATGACTACCATCTTAGGTTATTTAGAATTGAAATCTGGCTTAATATTTGGCACATATAAAAAACATAGAAGAATTTTGAGGGGTTTTTTTCCCATCCACAGAAGCAAGGAAAGTGTAATTTGAGCTATTCTTGTACTTGCAAAGCTCAGCTTGTCAGTGGCAAGCTCTTTGATCAACGACTCTTAATGTGTGACTAGGAGGAAAAGAGAAAAGGCGAGTGACAGAGGAGCAAGAGAGAAGATAAATGCTGGAGGCAGCAAAGGAAAGGGCATCCTGGTTTGTACTTAAAGCAGCCAGCCAGAGTGATTTAGTCCCGGAGCGTTTGACACGTGAACACTGGAGTGGGAGGAGGCTGGCGCTACTTTTCAGCTGAGCTTGGTTCATACAGACTACAGTAGCTCTCATAGGCTGGGCAATCAACAAGCATGACCTAACTGCTGTCTGCTTGGTAGATTTCAATTGGACACAAAGCGACTGTTATTTGTTCATGCTTGGCTAAACCTCTCCAGAGTAAGAAATGCAAAACAACCATTTATCGTTCGTTCTTTTTTGTTTTAGATATTCACTGCAGATGTGTGTGATTTTCCCTTGAGCAGACCTATATCAGTAATCCGTAAGATTTGTCATACAGTGGCCTAAATACTCACAAAGCTATATCTGCTTTAGTTCATTCCTGCATTCTGGTTCAGTTGAAGCTTACCAAATGCCAATCAGTCTTGTATTGGGACAAGAGAAGCTTTGCTCATTTTCGGGAATTGAATTAGCCGAGTTTAAGTGCCCAAAAGGACCAGTAATAGATGACTAATTACAAATAAGCCATCTTAATTTTATTCTCCCTCATGATGCCAGAGGTCACTTAAGACATGTTTGTGTTGGAGTGTTACTGATGCTGTCCATTTTGTATTGTCTCAAACAGGTACCATATTGTTTTTCTCGCGGCTAATTTAGCAGCTCAGCCATCGGGCTTAACGGCCAGAGCATTTGTGCCTTATTTCCAGTTTTACATCATTAGCCATACCATATGTGCTTCATGAGGTTATCATAGCCACAACATCCAGTAATCCACGCAGCGACATAATCTGATCTGCTCTGGGCTGGATGCTGAAGCGTGGATAAACTGCTTTGGGTGGGATTGCACAGCATGTGATCCAGGGCCCCTTCTGTGACCAACACTGGAACAGGGACAGAAACACAGGCAGTGAGGGAAACTTAACAGACTCTTGTTGTTATTGGCTTTTGAGAAGTCAGACCCCATCAAATAAGTGCTGCATGAATGTGCAGTTTAACTCTCTTTCAGACAAAATTGTGATATTTTTGCCAGGCCTCGTTTCCATAAGATTCCCCATGCAGGCCTTGAAGCCACAGAGAGTGTAAACTACAGGGCTCTTGCTTGCCCACACACACACACACACAGAAGCTGTGCTCTGCGGCATGACGTGTGACCTGGATATTGCTGTCTGCACTGTTGCTTTTCCCAGTGGGAGATTGGTCCTTTTGTGTTTGCCCAATGGGAAGATGATTAGTAGTTGATGAGTCCAGAACTAGTCTGTGCGGGCCTTTGTGTGTCCGCCTCAAAGGTTCAGCCCATGTGACTGCTGTGCTCGTTCAAACGTTCTGGTGAATCAGTGGCTGTTTGCTCTCATCGTGGCCAGGCTCCAGCATGGGGCAGCTCTGGACAGATCTCAGAGGAAGCACCAGAGACACCAAGCAAAGAAGTAATTACAGAGATATGCCCAGTGTGCCAGTCGCAACAATTGATTTCATATGGTTATGCTGTGTTGCTGCATAGAGGCAGGCTTCCCTTCTATTTTTGAGTTCTCACAGTGAAATGTAATGCACAGTGATAGCACAGCCCAAACTGAAGACTTCAATAAGAGACTGGATCATTACAAAGACGGAACATAGCCACTACCTTGGCTAGGATGTAATGGAAGCCTAATACATCGGGCAGGATGTACAAGGATCCACCACTTAATTTGAGGATTTACTCACTCACTGTGTGCTTTGTTCACATCACTCCAATACTTGTGAAGCCTGCATGTTTGTTTGATGTGAAAACGTTCTTACCTCAGGAGTCCTTTTGCAAGATAACCTCTTAGTGGCAATTGGCTGAAAAAAGTTCTGTAAGGGTAATGTGTTTGCGCCTCTCATGCCTTAGTCATGAGTTCTGTAGACACACACTTAAACACACTGTGTTATTAGGTGCATACCTTACAGACCACTGGGAAATGTTAATGCGCTAAAGCATTTTCTTATCCACACATTCCACTCTACGCCTAGTTGAAGGCTCTCTTGACAGGCATGTTTTAATAAAATGTAAATTAGGCTTGCTTCTTTACCACTGCCTCATGCTTATTGTGCTCCTCCTGTATTTTTCATTTCCTCATTTCTTTGTTCATTCTGCTCCTTCTCTCATCCTTTTTGGTGTCTTGTTAATGCTCTACTCTCTACCAGTTAATTTAATTTGTTTAATTTCTCCCTCCTCTTTTCAGGTTGTATGTATCTCCTAAGAAGCAAGTTGCAGATCCAGGGCCAGAGTCTCCATTAAAGTGGTGTCGGAAGGTTCTTGACCACCCCAGTCCAGAGACAGAAGTGGCTTGTCGGACCCTGATCAACCGTTTGGATCAGAGTATGCCTGCAATATTACTGCCTATACTAGCCATAGATCATTGATGTAACAACACATTGCAGTGTGACTCTTTTACGAAAATGTCATTATGTGTTAAAATCTTATTTCTTTTCTATGCAAGCCTGAAGCTTATCTATACTTTAAATCTCAACAGCCTTCCTTTTCGACACAACCCCAGTCTCTTGCTTAAAGGTTCTGTGAATTTGTGTTACTGCCTCAGAGACACCTGTCCTAAATCAAGTTCAAAGGCACCTAATTCAACACATTCGCTGCAGGGAGATTACCTACACCCTCCTGTGAATGCACTGCAGTCTTATTTACAGCTCATCTCCACTGTGCACATGCCTGCCTCTGAGCTTGTGTGTGTGTGTGTGTGTGTATGTGTGTGTCTTAGTCGTATTACAGTGCTCAAGAATGGACAGTGAGTGTGTGTGTGTGTGTGTGTGTGTGTGTGTGTGTGCACCTCCTTGTGTGGACAGAAGTTGTGTTTGATCCAGCACACCCCATTCATTATTTATCCTGCTCGCAGCTCGCGCTTCCTGCACACTGCGGAACTTGAACAACAAAGCTATTCACACCAGAGCTGAATGAGCACATGAAGTCATGGACGGGGTTGGATTACCTTCCCCCTGGGTCAGCTCTCCTTTTTAAATGGCACCATTACACAGCTGTAAGGCCATGAAACTGCCTGGCGGCACAGCACAAATTTCAGCGAAACTGAACAAGCAATATGGCTGCCCTGAAAGGTGTTTGAAACAAGTGAAAGTAATGAAGACAACACCCTAATTTAACTGTACTTTAACTGTACCTTTTGCATATGAATATAAGATATCAGCCAGGCTGTCACCAAAAAGAAGAACATGCCTATTACTATGTCATATAATCACAATATGCATGATAAAGTATGATAAAGTTCTGGTATTAAATATGATTTCAGTGATGTTCTCTCGTCTTTACCATACTTGGTTGCGTTGTTTCTCTCTGCTCTGGTGAATGACTCATCCTATTGAAGCCTACATACTCAGGGGATCTCTAATGTCTCCTCTCCTGTTTTCTGCAGCTTCTCGATGGAGGAACATGTACAGCAGCCCCTCAGCAGACGCTGGCTCTGCAGGCTCAGGCCTGATCTCTCCTGGGTACCACAAATCAACTAACAAATCCCTACTAACCTGTGGCAGCTCAGGTATGGCATGACATTAACACACAGTGCTCTTCATTTTCTACTCAGCACAGCACTGGGATTGATGGCAGGTGTTGTAAGGATGCAGGTCAACTGATGTGTTTGAAATGTTATGTGCAGCAGTGCATCAACATGTGCTGTCAGTGAATATGAAAGGAAAGAGACCCTTTTTCACAGCAGATATTTTGACCTGAAATAGCAGGGTAAACACAGGTGTTTCCAGTGACATAAATTAAGGTTCTGTTCCATGTGAATGTACCAGAGCCTTTCCAATGAGCCATGTTGCACAACACCAAGGCTTAATTAATGTCATTAGTAACACCTGTATTTATCCAGCTATTTCATGTCAAATGGGTGTTGTGAAAAAAGGTCTGTTGAAGGTACTACATTGTTTTGTGTTGTGCTTTACTAAGCTCTGTGGAATGTATGATGTTAACGAGCTTGGGGTTGTGGTGGTGTTGGTTATATATACTTTGCACCCTTGTTATTCCATGCAGTACTTCACAGTATTTAGCACTGCACTGTGCAACGAGCAACAACACTAATGTTGCACAGACATTATGAATAACAAATCTTTGCATGAACTTGTAAATGCTTGGCTTGTAGGCGGTGACCCTATCTAATCCCAGACTTTTACATAACCAAATGCCCCTGGATGTTGTTGTGACCGGTTTGTCTCAGTCTGAGTGTTAGGCTTGTGTGCCAGACGGACATGCCTGGCAGGGGAGGGGAGAGGAGCTTTGCATACAGCTTCTCCTGTGCAACATCAGCAGACAGTCCTTTCCAGAGCAACACTTCTGGACAGGGTTGGGGGTTGAAGTAAGGGGTGTCTGGGCAGGAGGAGCATGTTTATCCAAACATGGGCCACATGTCATTGTTAGACAAACACACAAGTGTTGAATCTCAGACTGTGTTCACTTACACAGTTCTGTTTCTTCCTGACTGAGGTGGAGATAACTTGCAAAAAGGTCTATATTTTGCTGGCTTTGAGGTGTGAGACTCAGTTTGTAATAGAGTCATCCTGTTGTGTTTGCAGGCCTTATGAGCATGCAGTCAGCCTTGAGCTCTCAGTCCTCCATAGATAGTGAACTCAGCACATCAGATGACTCCATCTCCATGGGCTACAAGCTGCAGGACCTTACTGACGTCCAGATAATGGCTCGGCTACAGGAGGAGAGTGAGTAGAAGTGTTGCGTACATGACGTTCTGGATGAAAGCCATAACTGTGATTCCAAAGGTGAAAGAGTACAGTGCTGTTTATGACACGTAGCTGATGAAGAAAGAAGACAAGAAGCAAACAAAGTTTGTGTAAACATTTGCATGTGCCTATCTTGATCCTTATAATACACAAACGTGTGTAGTTTCCATTTAATTCACTTTTTGTATTTACACATTTGCATGTGCACATCCTATATACGTTGTCTTTTTAATTCAGTTGGTGTTTTTGATCTTAGGCCTGAGGCAGGACTATGCTTCCAGCTCAGCCTCTGCATCACGGCGCAGCTCCACAGCCTCTCTGCAGTCCCTGCGCCGGGGTGGCACCTACAGCGACCAGGAGTTTGACAGCTATAGTATGGAAGATGAAGAAGATGAGTTCTGCTCCCTGCCCCAGCGTCGGCGTCGCTTCACTCCCTCACCCTTAGGCTCACCCCGGTGCCTGTCACCCTCCACTTCCAACCACGGCCAGGAATACAGCAGCCGACTTGGTGCTCCACGTGCAAGAACACCCAGACGCTCCCTGCAGGGCCCTAGCCCAGAGCTGCTCAAATTTGCCAAGAGTGAGGGTAGGTATTGATCAGTAACTGTACTGCATCCATACACTAGATGCAACCTAGAAGGATCGAGGGCAGGGTATTGGCACTCGTTTTCTGATGCGATGAAGGTTTCAGTTCAGTTCCATATCGATTCAGATGGGGATCTTTCAGTAACAATATGAGTTTTAGTTACAGTTTTGTAGCTTATTTATGGCTTTGCTTTGTCGATCTCCCACCATCGTTAGTTCATTTCTGTAAAATGTTTAATTTGGTCAGCTGAGTTTCCATTGGCTAATGATGCAGCAGACAACATCTGCAGCACAGGAGGCACGCTACAAATATCATTTAGGAAAATCTACTTAAA
>OMLB01064461.1:31934-49043 GCA_900302555.1 Myripristis jacobus | reverse complement strand
ACTTAAAAAAAAAAAAAGGCTCAGATTGAAAGAGACCGATCTCTGGATTTTAAGAATTGATGTTGGCTTGTTCAAATGAAGATCATGATTAATCATCATTGTTCTTACCCAGCCCTGTAAAGATGAGTGTTACCAACCTAGCGTTTTACTTGTGCACCAAAACTGTAACTATATACCATTGTTGTTAAATGTAGTGTGTATGTGTGGTTCCAGAGGAGTTGAGGCACAGCATGCCTAATCTGGCCCCTCGCACCAGCCTGCGTTCCCTGGAGGCGGTCAGAAACAGCCGCAGCATGGAGGCTAACCTCCAGAGCTCCGGCAACCGCATGTCCTGCCTGAGTCACTCCCCCTCCACAGGTAACCCTCACCTGATCCTCACCAGTCTTCCAGGTACCATATTATGGTACCTTCATTTGTCCTACAGATAGCCCTGCACAGTGTCACTCCTGTCCCATAGCATCACCCACCCCAAAATGCTACAGTACCTCAGGTGTCATCATCTACTAACCAACCTATACATGGGTCATATCTACTTTCATGAGCTCTGATTACCTGACTCTTTCCCTGAAAGAGTCATCCTCCCTCATACACCCCTGATAATGCACAGGTAACCTTCCTCGCCCTGTCACCACCCAGGGACCCCTTTAACTCACCTGCCGCACAGGTGTTCCCCTACTTTGCTCCACACTTATCCTTAGTAACTCACTACTCTCCTTTCCAAGGTACAGGCTTGCCTACAACTCCTTACTGCTGCAAACTCGGTTTGGAACTCGACTACATTGACAATTCTTGTTTTTCTGATGTGTTTTGTAATCTATTATTTTATGCTTTTATCAGATCTGTCTGAAAAAATCTTGAAGCTGGTTTAAGACTCCCATCATATCACCATGCCTTTCTTCCACTCAAGGTATGACTTGTAGTCGACTACGTAACAATGGCCAGTCTCCTCTCTCCCTCCGGGCTCCAGTGAAAGCCATGAGCCCTGTGGCCTCCATGACAGCAACTCGTCAGCCATCCAGAGGTCTGCCTGTCATCCAATCATCATCCACAGGAGGCGTCCGCAGGGTCCAGTCCCCAGGCTCTGCCAATGGGGGAGCGTACCTGCCTGGGAGAGCCTCCTCTGCGGCAGGGAAGCCAGCTGTGGGCCGTGGACAAGCTGCACCTGCAGGATCCACCAGGAGCAGACTTTCACAACCCGCCAGGAGGTGAGCACTGCAACTGGACGCTGTAGAATATGATGCTGGAGAATATGAATGAAGGATGGCATACATACAACTTACAGCCCTCGTGTCGTCTGTCCATCCAGTTCATGTGTAATTTGTTGTGGTTTCCAGGCTGACACAATCTCCCTTGTCCCTGCACCTTAATACAATGGGTTTGGATGGTTATTCCTCAACAACTTTTCCAGTAACAGCAGCGTGGCTCCCTGACATAATCCACCACCCTTGTTGCAAAGAGTTTTGTTGTGAAGTATTTCCTGCCGAAGAATACCATCAAACTCAATCTGTCTGGCCCGAATTTATGCTCCTTGGGGTGGATAAATAAAGTTTCTGGTGTTCTTTGCCAGCAAATACTTCACAACAAAACGTACCATCCATGAGGGCTGTGGATGACATTGGCTATCTGTGTTATTGTTGTCGGAAAAAGCTGTTGCTTTTGAGTTTTTCAAGTGTAATTTTTTTTTGATGGTTGGAGCTGCACAAATGATTACCTTTCCAGCTTCATTGTACTGAACTATGATCAGAATAGAAACCTCACCGGATCACACAGAAGTGGGTTGAAGAGATGTTTTTTGTTATTTTATTTTATTTTATGTCATTTTATTTTGGGTGCAGATTTGTTTTAAACTCTGAATCATTACAATTTTGTACTTTTTTTGTGCTTTTGAGAAAATATTATATTAGTATTACTCGGATAAACTTGATGAACAAGTTTCATCTGTATAGCATCTCCTGTGCAAGAATACTAACTTCTTGTTTTATTGATAGGTCTTTGGGCATGACTAAAATCTCAGATGAATCGTGGAAAGATGGGTGTTATTGAACTTCAACGGTGATGAAGGATGACCACTGCTGAAACCTCCACCTCACCTCTCTCCTTTACCTCACGTAGTACAAAGAACACAACCGCTGTACGTAAATGTACTGTACTGCCTCCCAGTCCCTCGTGTCAGACTGGAGCACTGGGCTGCACTGGATCTGTAGTTACGACTCATCTCGTTCCCTTGCATGAAACATTCTCACCCCACCAACAGAGAGGGAAGGAGATACAGGCAGACGTGAAGGCACACATACACACTCCATTTATAGTATGGACCAATTCAGAGCTTCCAGAAGATTTGTTTGTGTCAATATCAATTATTTTTATGGTAACTGTGAGAGACTGCTGGAATAATAAGGGTTGTAATGACTTTATTCTTTTTTTGTAATTGAAATGAAGACATGGCTGGTTTGTCCATTTTTCTGTGTGAATTTCTTCTAGATGAAGATGAAATGAAAGTTGCATGCTTGATTTTGTTGTTTTTCTTCTTCTCTACATTATATGGTGCAGCCTCTACATCATTCTGTACTTGCAATATGTCCAATCTTCCAAATTTCCCACAGTGATGTGTGTGGATTTATGAATGTTTGGGTGGTTTGTTGTAAAAATCTCTTTAGATTTGTCTTGTGTTTTGCTCATTGCTGACACAGCAATGCAACTTCTGTAGACCACACTGCCCTTATAACTACCACTACAAAAAGAGGAAATGTTTGTGCCAAGGTGCATTTCAGCTGCAACTCTTTCTAATTTCGGAAGTAACCTTGGTCAAAGACGGTACTGTTAAGGTACTGCATTTTCCAGGTGTTTGTACTGCATATCTAGAGGTGGATTTGAGTATTTGCTTTTGGATACCACTGTAATAAAGAAAATGATTATGCACGAAGGCCTTGTGCCTTATAGACAGCTATGCACCCTCATGCAGAGTGCCTCTGAAAATAAGGAGCTGTTCTGAAAATTAATAAAGTCTACCCTAAAGCCCTGTTTGTCTGTGTAATTATTTTTCATCCAGAAAACATACAGCCAAAATGAATTTGTATCATGAATACATTAATTACATCACTGCATCCCTGATAAAACTGGACGTAAGGGCTGTAGTCCTGTCACTGTCTTCCGGTTAATTGCAGTGCGTCAGTCTGTCAAGTAGTCCTGAATTGAATGCTCAATGCTGCCCCACCACTTTTGACAAAATGGCCTACAGGCCTCATCTGCGCACACCGACATACAGCGCATAGTTTGTAACCACATCTAAAGTTTTATTAAGCAGTCTGGTATCATGGCTATTTTCAGACAGAAAGCATCCAATAAATAAGTTGTCATCAACAGAATGATTGTGTTAATACAACTCTGCTCTCTTATGCATGACGCAAATAGTAAGGGATCAGCGGTAAACGAGGCCACGCATTGTCTGCCCCCCGCCCTCCCTCTGCTTGTCAGGAAGCAACCTGATTGGCCGAGGCCTAGCAAAGAGTGCCCGGGGATCCAAAACTGCAGGCCGCACTTAGCTTACCGTCAAAAATAAACCAAAACAATAACAGACAAAACCGACAAGTGGGAGAAACGCCGATATACTCGGAAGACGTCGTTATCAGGTAAAATTATTTTGAATTGATTAGAAAGGTACACTGAATACGGCGCAAGGGCCCAGTCGGCCGTAGCGGGCCTCTTTCAGCCTCGTCTGAAAACAACATGGTAGATAATGCGGCACAGGCAGCTGTGGCTAGGTTAGCAAGCTAGCTAGCCGACCAGACGGTCGTTGTCGCTCATAACACAGCGAAATTCATTTTAAAGTGTGCTACGATGATTTATTGTTTTGTTACTTGTTGTGCGCAATTCACCATTGCTGTATTGCACTGCTGAAAATATGCTTCACTGCCCATAAAGGGATCGATTATCGAAATCCTGATGTTAGCCATTAGGCTAAACAAAATGGCGATGGGTGACAGCCCTAGCCTACTTGCTAGTTAGCCCCAGTGGGTGGAGGGCGGTAGCCGCCCTAGTATGTATTGCATAACATTTGCAGTGCTTTCATTGGCGGCCATAAACTCGGAGCATGTGTAGTCTGTTGCATAGAGCCCCGTGGATAAGACCTTATCACTATTTTAATACAACAGATAGACCTTAATAGGTCGGTGGTTGCACAGTGGCACCGAGTTTCGCTCCAAAATGAGGTATTCGCCCTCTGAAAATGCACATACTCCAAGGCACTGCAGGCATTAGACTTTGGGCTCATTTTAGACTGTCATGTGACGACGATGCATTTCCTCCTATAAAGCAATAGTGCCGCTCCACTCCCGCAAGCTAGCTATTACACTGTCCGTGAGGTCGGTCTCGGGAGGTAGACTTTTGTGTTGGCTGGGCTCCGGCTATCAGGCTCAGATATCTCCAGGTGTAGCTGTCCTCAGGGTGGAGCTGCCCGTACTGCTCTCCGTAGGCACCGGATGGAGCCAATGGGCAGACACATAACAGCGGTCCGCCACAATGGCATCAGACAGGGGACTTCCGCAGTTGGCACACAAATTGCACCCAGGCAGATATGTGTTGTTGCACCAGTGCTACTCACAAATATAATTTGCAAGGCACACAATAAATTTTTGGTCGCACATGCAAGTGATATGGTTGTACTTTGGGCTTTTCTCTTTTGATGCACTGGTGTGGAGAAATAACAGCTTTGTATCTCAAGCTTAATACCACAATAAGTACATTTCAGTTTGTTACAGCCTTGAATGTGTACGGTCACTTACTTTTGATTGTCTGTTTGTTTGCATTTATAAGACTTGGTTATTTCAAGCCCCATTTACTTAAAGCATGCTCACTATCCTCATTCTAAAATCAGCATGCTGCACACATGCTTATTTGTACCACTTTTTTTGTGTGTTCCCTTGTCAGAAGGATTGTTTCTCCTGATGGAAGGAAGCATGATAAATAACCTATTGGTTTTATTCTAGAGAGTCTTGGCATCAAATGTGAAGGTATGTATGTCATTATCTAATCACAGCGACCTACTTAGCATTCCCAGTTTTATATTCACTTTCGTTTTGAGTAATGCACACAGCCAGATGAAATACCAAACTTTGTAACTGTATTTCCCAGTCTGTTTCTGAACAAAGACATGGACCAAGGTGGAGGGGTGTTGGAGCTACACACTCAGGAGCTGAAGATGCCCCATACTATGATCATGCAAGACTTTGGTGGGTAGAATAAGCAGGCTTGATGTAGTCTATCATAGTGTAAACACATCATTTCATATATGCAAATATAGGTTATATTTCCATAGAATAATATGATTCCATTAATTGAAGCTCTGTGCTGTGCCGCTCTCGTTCCCTGTTCCCTCTATGTATTTTGATTGGTTGGCTGATTTTATTTCATGCAAGAAAGATACATCAAATCAAAAGATGTAAATTATAGCATATAAAAGTATTTACAACAATACTTACTTCCAACATGGTCCTCAACATGGTGTCAGGACAAGACATACAACAGACAAATAATGAAATTCAGATTTACAATTTAATACATGCCAATATTTGTATTTGCAGTTGCAGGAATGGGAGGCCTGGCTCACATCGACGGGGAACACATTGTGGTTTCCGTTCCTGAGGGTATGCTTCTGTCTGATGTGATGACAGATGAGGGCATCCTGCTGGAGCATGGCCTGGAGGTGGAGGGCCTGGAGACTCAGGTGGTGGAAGGCCTAGAGACAGAGGTGGTGGAAGGTCTTGAGACCGAGGTGGTGGAGAGCTTAGAGACAGATGTAGAAGGCCTGGAGGCAGAAGTGGTGGAAGGTTTGCAGACCCAGGTGGTAGAGCTGGAGGCTCAGGTTGTTGAGGGCCTTGAGGGCGAAGTGGAAGTGGAAGGTCTAGAGGCCCAGGTGGTCGAGGGTCTGGAAACTGAGGTAGACGTCGAGGGCCTGGAAGCTCATGTTGTTGAGGGCCTGGAAGAAGAGGTGGAGGTGGAAGGCTTGGAGGCAGAGGTGGTTGAAGGTCTAGAGGTAGATGTAGAAGGCCTACAGTCTGAAGGGGTAGAGAGCCATGAAATGAGCCACGAGGACATGGTGCCCTCAGAACACAGTGTGATCATGCCTGAGAATATTCTGGGCACAGAGGTTGCTATAGAGGAAGCTCTTGACCCTCATCACCACCACGTCCTGACCTCAGACCTCATCCAGGACCCAAGGCACCACCATGATGACATGCCAGACCAGGTTTTTGTGGCAGAGCTCCTGTCTGAGCACCAGGACAACACCCTGGACCAGCAGCTTGTGTCTGAGGGGGTGATGGTGGCAGAGGCCAGCTCCGAGACAATTATCCATGAGCAGCTGCCAACTGAAGCTGTCACTCTGCAGACAGACGAGGATGATGATGCAAGAAGCAGCTCTGAGGACTACCTCATGATCTCTTGTAAGTGAGGCAGCTTGCCATATGATGGCACACTTTAATTTCTAAACACTACTCTTGTATAACATAATCTTTATCAATACTGAGATAAAATTTTGAATAACCAAGGCGGGAACATGTTCTTGTATTATTCTAGTGGATGAGGTTGGTGAAAAGCTGGACATAGGAGACACTCCCCTGGAGATCAGCACAGAGGTGATGGAGGACAAGGAAACCAAAGATGAGGATGGATCTGAGGTCATAAAAGTCTACATTTTCAAAGCTGAAGCAGATGATGATCTCGGCAAGTGGATGACTAATTTCACAATCTGCTGGCAGCATACAACAATACCTATAGATTTCTACCCTGAACAAGTTTCTGTGGTTCATGTCTCTGTCTGAATAAATTATATGTTTTTTATAATTTACTATTGTTTCCCCAGGAGGAACAGAGGTGATAACAGAGGATGATTACCAGAACGGCCATCCTGATCTGGAGGCTGCTTCTTCAGGCAGACTGGGTGTTGGCCGTGACAAGATGGTCTACATGGCAGTCAAGAACCATCCAAAAGAAGATGACGATGATGACGACGATGATGAAAGTGATGATGATGATGACATCAGTACGTATTCTTTTGAAACAACCTCCTGATCAAACAGTTGAAATTGACACTTAGTCACCCAGGTCCCTTTCAGTGGTAGGCGGGGGTTGATCAGACTTTCTCTGTGATTGATCATAGATGAAATAAACATGGCTGCACAGGTGTATAACAAGGTGGTTGTAGATCAAGAAGAGGAAGCTGCACAACAGCAAGCTAGATGACTCCCTAAAAAAAACTAAAAAAAACCAAGAAGTTTGTGCCTGTCCTGGGCAAATTCTTATGACAAACATAACAGCTTAGTTGTACACCACCCTTTATAGCATGAAAATTTAACAGAAGAAGCTATAACATTCAGATAGGGCATTCTGATCAGGTTCCATGGTAATAAGTCTTCCATTCTGCTGATGTCCATGCAGGTAACAGCATTGATCCAGTGAAGAATGGAACGGCCACACCTTTTTTACAGATCCGAGAAGGATTGGGCACCAACCGGGCCCTCAAAGCCAAGGCTAAGAAAAAGAAGAAGGGAGAGACACGGCAGTGTCAGACTGGTATGAGCAGCATTAACACTGGGGCTCATGTAGAGGGTTGTGTGATGATGGGAATGGCATTAGAGTGGCTGACCCCAAATTTCATAGTATTCTGAACTAATGTATGCTGTCTGTTCAAACCTTTCTCCCAGCTGTTATCATCGGCCCAGATGGCATGCCTCTGACCGTCTATCCATGCCACATCTGCGGAAAGAAGTTCCGTTCCCGAGGCTTTCTCAAATGCCATATGAAGAACCACCCTGACCACCTGCTTAAGAAGAAGTACCAGTGCACAGACTGCGATTTCACCACAAACAAGAAAGTCAATTTCCACAACCACTTGGAGAGCCACAAGTTGTTGAGCCACCACAGCGAGCGGTCTCCCGAATACACAGAGTATACACGCCGCTACCATGAGTCCAGCCCCTTGGGTTCCGACAAGCTCATCGTGAAGGACCGGGAGCCCAAACTGCATCATTGCAAGTACTGTGATTATGAGACGGCCGAGCAGGGCCTGCTCAACCGTCACCTGCTTGCTGTGCACAGCAAGAACTTTGCACATGTGTGTGTGGAGTGCGCCAAAGGCTTCCGTCACCCATCAGAGCTGAAGAAGCATATGCGGACCCACACAGGCGAGAAGCCCTACCACTGCCCGCACTGTGAGTTCCGCTGTGCAGACCAGTCCAACCTAAAGACTCACATCAAGAGCAAGCATGGCGCAGACCTGCCCTTCAAGTGCAGCCACTGCCCCCAGGCCTATGCTGATGCACGGGAGCTGCAGCGTCATATAGAGATGGTGCAAGGCCATAAGACCCACCAGTGTCCGCACTGTGAGCACAAGAGCACCAATTCCAGTGACCTGAAGCGCCACATCATCTCCGTGCACACCAAGGACTTCCCTCACCAGTGTGACGTGTGTGAGAAGGGCTTTCACAGGCCCTCAGAGTTGAAGAAACACGCGGAGACACACAAGGGCAACAAGGTGCACCAATGCAGGCATTGTAACTTCAATGCTCCCGACACCTTCACCCTGAGTCGCCACATCTTGTCCTTGCATACTAAGGACCTACCGTTTAAGTGCAAGCGCTGCCGGCGAGGCTTCCGGCAGCCCGCGGAGCTGAAGAAGCACATGAAGACACACAGTGGTAGAAAGGTTTACCAGTGCCAGTATTGTGAGTACAACAGTACGGACGCTTCTGGCTTCAAACGCCATGTCATCTCCATCCACACCAAGGACTACCCTCACCGCTGTGACTACTGCACCAAGGGCTTTAGGAGGCCTTCAGAGAAGAGCCAGCACATAGCCAGGCATCACAAAGACATGTTGATGTAATGTCATCGCGCGTGCACACACAAACACACACTCCTCTTTCCTGAGTAAATCTGTGTCACACACCCAGAGATAATTTTAGTCTATTAACAAAGGAACGATGGATATAGACTGTTGATGATGATATGCCGTTCTAACTGACCATTCTGTGTTCTGTGGTGAAATGGGTCTAATCTACCCCCAAGGACAATGCAAGAGTGCATTTTTAGGCGGGGGTGAATTTAAAAAAAAGTGTATACACTTAGTGGGACAGCTGTAAATTTTGTCTTGTTTTGTTGCAGAAAAAAAATCACATATGAACATATATTCAGGGTTTCAAATTTCTATATTTTTATACCCACTCAGCTGAAATGCTGCAAGATGATGACTGTGTCCTGTAAAATAGAAAGTGGTGCTTTGTGAACGTCATGCCAGTTCTTCAGATGATGTGGAATGAGTACAGGAGAAATTTGCCTCCAGAGTACCAACTATGATCCCTTTCCCCCTACTAACCAGCTTTTACCCTGACATTTGTTTTAAATGCCATCATGTCATTACTTCAAGGAGCAGGGCCATTTGCAAGATCAAAAAAAAAAAGGTTTGGAACAATGTTTACATATGTAACGCACCTTAAAAGGATATTTCATAATTTAATAGTTGTACTTCTGTACACTGATGTTCCTCCTAAGCCTGCACACTCATGGTGTGCCACTTAAATTATCATGTACAATGTATATTCAGTCAGATGGCTAAACATTGAATATGGACTTAATAACTGGTCAGATCTGCAATGTCTAGAGAAATGGAGGGGAAAAGGTGCCGTTGATATATTAGTGGAATATCCCTTTAGTGTACAATGCATTTCTGACAAATCTGCGTTTGTCCCTTCTATGGTGCAGATTATTAATCAGTTTATTAATGTTAGGTGAGCTTGACCGAGGGGTGACGCCAGAATTTGTGGAACCCCCTGAAGTGGTTGTATCTGACCGCCACTGTAGGAGGTATATGTGTGTGATGTTACCTAAGACACAGACGTGCTCTCTCAGCTAACTGTTTGATTGCAATCATGCCTTAACATCTGTTGGTCTTTTTTCCCCCAAGCACTGAACTCAGCTAATCAGAAAACAAGTGATTTTTAAGTCTCAAACATGCTGTATCAGTACCATTCTCTGAGAGATTGTTTGAGTCGGTAGAAAGCACTTTAAATGTGTTTTATTTTTATTATTTTTTTAATTACATGTATGGGGAATATATATAAACATATAGTCCCTGGATAATAAACAATTACTGAACATTGTGAGTGGATAAAGAGTGTTGTGAGTATTATCTCCTAGAAGGTGGGAATGTACATTATTCCATCGAAATTGAATTGTCATTGGAAGTGGTGACTGAAACCATCTATTGTTATGTTCTATGGATAAGTGATTGGGTTTTGTGTTTGTGCTCACTAACATCAATTTTCCAGACCCTGGTCCTACATAACTGAATCCCAAACATGGGATTGTACCCTTGAACTCAATGGTCAACATATTGGCATTAGTCTTAAAAGTATGCACATATGCTGTCTCCATAAAATTAATTGTGGTATATATTAAAGATCCATGCATTTCGTGTACCTTTAGTCTATTTTTATTTCAGTCTGATTGTGGATAAACTACTGGTGGGGAGGAACCAAAATAAACAATTATCTTTTTATATCCTGTTTGTTGATTTTGTCCTGCAAATTGAAATGTCCTCTAGATGGCAGCCTATCTGCTCTCTGCCTCTGGTTTAGTTTTTCACCAAAATGAAGGCACAGAAAAAAAGGTTACATTGCACCATACATTCCCGTCTTATTCCATTAGGTTTGCTGTCTTCCTTGGGGTGACACTATCCTGCATAGTTTTAATAAATGAGTTTTGTAAGCAAGTATTAATTGTCCAGGTGGGACATTTTAGTGATATATTGAAGCTTTCTCAAATTTGTAATGATGACCTCAACCATCAGCCTTTTATCCACATTGCTCTCACATTCTCACATTGCTTCAGCAGAGGTTTGTCCATTTGAACAGGATTTCATATGCTTGTGGCCTTAAAACAGCAGTTGCACCCTTTTCACCAGTTTTGAGTAAGGCTGACACAACGGACCTTGGAGCACTATTTGTCATTGTAAAGAATGCTGTTTGCATGCCTTAAACCAGTTTCTGCTTAATGTTTTGTGGCAGAGTGAGCAGTGTTAATTCAGCAGTCAACTCTTGATGAGTCAATGGAGGAATACAAGTCATGCAATGGAGGAGTACACATTTGGCATAAGCTCCCATTGTCAACCTGCCCCAAGCGTGTCAGGATGCCTCCTCATGCACCCATGGAGAATTATTTCCTAATAAATGAGTACATGACTTATAGAACATACTTATTTCATCCTGGGTTCTTGAATTCCTAAGTTAATTATCTTCTGTCAATCACATGTAGGTCTGTAGCTGTCAGTGTGACAGCTGTGAACTCTAAACACATTCACACTTCACACAGTTTGACCCTGTAGACAGTGTAGGCTGGGTCATTTTTGAACTGGCCTGAGCGTTGCTTTAGAAGTTATATTTGAACCCCAATCACTCATCAATAAAAGGATGTAAAACTCTAAATTGGTGTTTCAGAGGTAAGGGGAAACTTTTTGAGGTTTACATGTCTTTTACAATGTTATTTAAAAAAATCTGCTATTCCAAAACATATATGTAACCCAAGACAGAATATGACCATAATGCTCAAAATTGGTTTTATTGGCAGTAAAGATGGCATGCATATTATTACTTTTTGTTCTTGTTTTTGCTATTTCAATAAAGCCATCAGTCAACACTGATCATACTGCTACTTTTGTTATTGTTTTCACGTTGTTGTGGTGTACAGGGGTTTACAAGTGACTGACATCTGTAACATTTGTAACACAATGTAACAGAGCCTACAAGCACCATGTTTTCCCCTGGAAATGCATAAATGCATGCAGACATCACCACTGCTCGCCCTGCAAACACTATTGCACATTTTTAATTTTCACCTAGTCATGATTCCTCCATAGCTCACCAAATGGCTCATAGGAGCCTACATGGACATTTGTTGTGGTGGAAACCCTGGTATATCGTGCAACAATGTGGGAATGCTGGCAAATTTAATGACAGTGACCAGGTCCTCTTTGACCTCTGACCCCATTGTCCCTAATACAAACAGAACAAGGACATAATGCTTCACAGTTTCAAGATAGTAACACCTTAACTAGACTCCTTACCCCCTTGTTGCCCAACACCAAGTGAAGCATTTGGCCAGTGTTGGCTATAGTCATGCAACATACATCATAATGACCACTTATTACAACATCAATATTGTGTTATGAAAAAAAAGAAAGAAGGAAAAACAAAACAAAACTTGAAAGTGATTATCACAATGGCAGCTGCTGTGTTATGACTGCTGGTCATTGTGTTGTATAGTCTATGAGTATAGCCAGCACTGGCAGGAATGGTTCACTTCAACTACTGTAATGGTTCACTTCATCTAAAGGACAGAGAAGCAAAACAGTACTGACACTACATTACTGGAATGTTCATGATATTAGGAACAGCAGCATCAGAGTTGCAGGTGATATATTATGTGCAGCTGTCTGAAATTCCCCAGCTGATACTGAGTCTCTGCTATAACTGGAGCATATTACTGACACTAGATTGCTATGATGTTTCTGATACTAGGAGAGAAGCCTCTGATGCTCGACTCCCAGTGTACGCACTCCCTACCCTAACATGAGTACATTTGTATGTGTGGTCCCAAGGCCACCTTTGGAAATCACCTGAATGCACTACAACTTGATCATCTTTTCAGAACCCTGTGGGAGTGTAGCATCAAGACAGATAGTGAGGTTTATGGATCCATAATTTGCAAATGCACTTTGCCCAGTTAGTGGGCCAGTAGACTCTACCAATCCTAATTCCCAGTACAGACTAAAGAGACAGGCATGTGAAAGTCCAAGTTAAGGATAAAATTCTCAAATAGCATGTCTAATTCTGCTTTCTCCTGTATCAGATTGAAACGCGTCAACAGGAAACTGAAATGTTGCATATTAGCAGTAATTAAATAGGGAGTGGTAGACCTCACTTTCCTTAAGCCATGCCAACCTGAAGGCATTCAGTGCGTCAGAGAGCACGATGCTGGTGTATGGCTCCTCCCGTTGGTGCCAGGAGAACCAAACCTCTCCACGTATCAAAAGGGTGAATCAACTTTAATTAATTTCTTTACAGGGTATGAATGGGTTCATGACCTAAAAATATCAGACTGCTTTCATCCTGGGTTCCTGGATTTCTCCTTGGATCACAATCAATCAATCAGTCAGTTGTGCAGCTGTAGATCTGTGAATATAAACGCTGTGAGCTCTGACGGTGTTTCACATTCAGCTAAAGAAAATTACCAATGACAGCCTTTGCCTTAGTTCCTCTCTTTACAGAGATTAGAGGAACTTAACTGCATGTCTTACCGAGGAATGTGTTGATAGCATACCTTGTGCTATCTTTCTTGTCACCTGTCACATATATGCATGATGGCTTATACCGGGGGAAATGAAGCTGTGCAGATGGGTTCAGATGGACGCCGCAAAAACCTGAGAAAATAGATGCAACACCCTGTCCATTTTTGTTGCCTCAGTGGAATTTTGCCCATAAATCACCTAGTGGTGCAGTTGTCACCAAACCTGCTGAGGACAAGGGGATCAATATGCACACACATCCATGAAGTCCTCACTAAGTAACCTTGCTCTTCTCACTGCATTATCAAGGATGATTTCAGCAGCATGTCATTATTATTAATTTTTTTTTCTTCATACAGTACATGCAGAAAAACAAAGTCACTGCACAACACTAGTAACCACCTTTCTCATTTCCTGTATATGCTGTTCTGTCTCCCATGGGCACACACACACCCACACACACCCCTCCCACACACACACACACACACACACACACACATCATGCACTTAATAGCCTCGGAGGAGCCATAACTGTGATGAGAATTGACAGACATACACACATAATCCAGCCTCTGCAGAAGGTCAGACCAATTTACTTGATGTAGTCATTCTGTCCATATTTCTGATGATCAGTGGGCTATGCTCTGAGTGTGATTAGAATGATGAAACTGCAATCGAAAATCCAGGCTCAGATGCTGATGTGGTGCAGGATTTTCAGGCTGCGTCCAGTCACTCAATTACAAGGTGATGATCCAAACACAAATACTACAATGAATATCAGCAAAATAGTGCTGCATGGCTCTTAAGTCACTAGCAGAGGTAATAAAAATGCCAATTTATACGCTTGTAGGAATGACTTTATAGTTTATAAGACTTAGCCAGTTATGGTGCAGCTCCAGAGCATATTTTTTGGAGATATTGTTTTGGACTACTTGGGATTCTGGTGCTCAAGCGCATATTGCTCTTGCATATTTCAATTAAGGGAATAACAAATGGTGCTGGGACTGTGCCGTAAACTCGCTTCACTGGCAGACAGTTACACTCCTCTATTACCTCCAGATCCTGTGGTGGCCCACATAGGCAGCGCAGGCAGATCCAGATTGTCGGCAACAGGGCCAGCACTGGAACCAACTGGAGTCCGTGGGCCCCGCAGGGAAATCAGGCCCAGATTGCTTGGAGGTAGGCAGAATGGGGCTGCTGATTAGTCAGAGGAATGACTGTTGTGGACAAGGAGGAGAGACAGAAACGAGAGAGAGAGTGAGAGAATGAGCATAGATAACAAGCAGCCTGTTGACTGTGACAAGTCTCTGAGTCACCCTGCCTGTCCTCCCGCACCTGTTGGTGCTGCTGTTTACACTTTGTGTGTGTTTTAAATTGTGTCATACTGTGTCAGTAACATTTAGCAATTGACTGCATTACTCATGAGCTCTTTTAGGTGAGGATTTACTCAGGAATTACACATAAAGGCTGTGGAGTGAATACACCGAGACACCATCTGTAAGTAACTCTCTCCATCTTTATCACTGATCAGACTAGATGATTCAACTGGATGGACAAAGCGTTTCCTTTCGAGTCTCCACTAGATGTCACTGTTCTCCCATCATACACAGAGACACTGCACTAATAATTTTATGTGACCCCATAAATAAATGCATACTCTACTTACCCACAGTCCTTGAGGGGGATCCCACTGAGAATCCAAAAGAGATGCAATAATTTCTTATTTATTTCGCCCTTTTGTGGTTGGAACGACGGGACAGTCTACATAAATGGCTGCTAGGATCAAGATTTTCTGCTTTTGCTGTGCCGACTATAACGATCCCACCTAAGCAGGCTATAAACAGTTATAAAATCCAAATCTACAGCAAACGTCTCAGATATGTGGCTCAATAAGCACCACAATCTATTCAGTCTCCTTGGTCTAATATGTGCATTTATTTATGGGTCAATAAAAAAAATCGAGGGGACCTTTAAAGCCACACATTATTATCTTCAATCAGTCAAGAAGATAATTTACCAGTCGATTAATGCACAGTCAAATGTTAGCAGGGGCCGGGGTATTGATATTTTGACCTGGATCTCAGCCAAGACACGTCATCCGCAGGTAGGTGTGGTTAACCGGGGTGAATAATACTGTAGTTGCCGTTACGTTGCAGCGGAGTTACAGTCTGACGGGGGAGAGAGGAGAACATGGGTCGGCGGGCTGACCACCTCCAGTACCTCTGAGTCCAGTGATGGAAAACTGGAGATCTTTATGTTTACGTTTTTAGTCAGCGATTACTTGGGGAAAGTCCTCCTTATTTTCTGGCTTTTCACTCACGGGACACCCACAGAAATCACCAACTATGGATTTTTCCCTGATTGCGGTTGTGAGGAATAAATCGTTGTGGACAGTATTTGCGAAGTCCGTGTGTTTCCAGCCAAGAGAGCTGGGATTTTGGTGTCAATAACAGATTTTCAGTTTCGGGATATTGCGTCTGTTTGTGCGTAAAGGACATGAACATAACGGTTCCATCCCCTGCTATCTGAGAGTCTGCGCTATGTTTTAGTTACTATGGGGGGAAGCTGTAGTTAGAATAGATGGTATCTGTGTGACTGCTTTGTATCTGCTGGCTTGGATGCGAGTGAGGTTTGAGGCGAGCTTTTATTGCGCGCATACGAATTGTGCGCTGCAGTTTTAGACGCTCTGTTACCACAGGTAATCTGCTCATCACTGCATCGGGACCTGCAAGCTTTAACTGCCATCAGGCCTAACCACTGAGAAACGTCTCACTGCTTATTTTTTCCTCCCAAGTCCTGCAGTTTGAACTAAAGCTTGCATAAACTCCAACTAAGGTGACAGAAGCTTTTTAACGCTGCACCCAGTTCCTACTGCTTTGCAGGACTCAGCCATGGCTTTACCAGATAGTGGCATAGCAGGGGAGGAAGTAACCTTCCCTGAGATTATAGAACTCAATGTTGGTGGTCAGGTGTACATCACCCGCTATTCTACTCTCACAAGCGTGCCAGACTCCCTGCTATGGGAGATGTTCAGTCGAAAGTCCACCAAAGGACTGGCAAGGGACACCAAAGGACGATTTTTTGTGGACCGTGATGGCTTCCTGTTCCGTTACATCCTGGACTACATGCGTGACCAGCAGCTGGTCCTTCCCGACCATTTCCCTGAGCGCGGCCGCCTGCAGCGGGAGGCTGAGTTCTTCAACCTGCCTGAGCTTGTGAAGCTGCTGGCACCCAAAATCAGCAAGCAGAACTCCCTGGGTGATGAAGGATGTCAGAGTGACCCAGAGGACTCCTCACCTGGGATTGACACAGCCCGTAACCTTGGCTCTCTGGGTGCTGCTGCTGCTGCCTGTGCCAGTCTCGTGCCTGGTGCTGTGGATGGCAAAAGGTCAGGGTTTATCACAATTGGCTACCGGGGCTCATACACTCTGGGGCGTGACAGCCAGACCGATGCCAAATTCCGGCGGGTGGCACGCATCATGGTTTGTGGAAAGACCTCCCTGGCCAAAGAGGTGTTTGGGGAGACACTGAACGAGAGCCGTGATCCCGACCGCCCACCAGAGCGGTACACATCCCGCTACTATCTCAAGTTCACGTTCCTGGAGCAGGCATTTGACAAGCTGGCTGATGCAGGCTTCCACATGGTGGCCTGTAACTCCACAGGAACCTGCGCCTTTGCCCACGAGCAGACAGACGACAAGATCTGGACCAGCTACACTGAATATGTGTTCTACCGTGAGTGAGACTATCGGCTTTGTTCCCCAGGCTCCCCC
>OMLB01064461.1:15399-26681 GCA_900302555.1 Myripristis jacobus | reverse complement strand
CCTGGCTGATATGAGGCCACGCTGGGATAATGAACTAGGTGCACTCCGGGGCTCACTAATGTGCTGAGCAGGCACCTGTCATATCCAAAACTCACACATACACACACACACACACACACACACACATAGAGGGAGTGAAGTTGCTAGGAGGAGATCCACAACAACCTCCTTGGAATTCCCCCAGTGGAAAAGACGCAGCGCATAGAGACCACATGTGAGGCTGACGATACTTTGGGCCACGAGGTTTAACGTCTAATTGGCTGGCTTCTGGTCCTTCTTCTTCATGATCAGTTAAAAATGCATTAGAAAGCAAACAAGCCATTTGCCTCCACCAGCCTCTCCTGACAGCAATAACCAGGAGAAGTCCATGCTAATAAAGAGAAGCATCATGGCAGCTAATTACCTGGGAGCGGTGTCAGACAACAGATGGTGTATGAAGTGGAGGAGTGGAGAGGAGGAGAGCAGGGGGCAGCCTAAGGCCAAGAGGCCCGCTGAAAGGACTGTTGCTGCTGCTGCTGGGTCGCATGTGTCTTATAGGTAGGGGGGGGGTGTATGCCAACTGAGAGCGCGCGTGCTTCTGTGCATTTCCACTTGTGTTTGTGTAACGTGCATGTGTGTATTTGTGCTGTTCTCTATCTGGCCATGACAACAGCACTGTTTGTTCCCCCACGCTGGCATGTTAACCAACATGCACAGAATACAGTAGGCTCCAGGCGTCTTTGTCGCATTGTGTGTTGGGTTATTTATAGTGAGGCAGGCACTGAGCCAGATGTGTACCTTCACTGCACCGCTCTATCCTCCAGCGTGGGTACACACATGCTCAGCTGCTCCTCACACACATCTCCAGCGAGAGCAGCTGTCACAAAACATATTGGCTCGTGAACACCGGGGGACTCCATCATGCAAGGTCAGAGGGGAGTCACGTCCAGTGGGGGACAGGGGGGAGGAGTGAGACGAGATGTCGTGTCCAAAGAAGGATGCATGAGGTCACAGAGATTTGCAGTATCTTCCTTTTATTTATCTTCCCCTTTGCTCTCTCTCTGTACCTCCGTGTCTTTACAATCTTTTGTTTCTTTTCCCTTAGGCCCCCTGTCAGAGTTAGAAGAATTGGCACAGAGAGCGGTAAGGGATGTATGAAAACACAGAGAGAGAAAGTAAGATGGGATTGAGGCGGGCAATGAGCATGAAATTAGTTGAAGTTGAGTGTGTCAAAGTGTCAAGAGCAAGTTGTCGGATAAAGAGGGGAAAGTCACTCAACGGGAAACATAAGTGGCAAAGTTTCTTGCAACGCTGCACAGATTCTGAGTGTGGATAACGGGAGCAAGGCGGGAGTAGGAGTAGGACGGAAAGGCAGGAGGAACAGGATAGAGATCGGAAAATAGAAAGGAACAGCGGATCAAAGAGAGACAGCAGAGAGGATGAGTGAATGAGGAAAGGACAGCTGTGCGTTTGTTGTTCTGTTATGAACGACCTCTCGGTGTTACCTGAAAACAATTTTTACCAATGATTAAACAGGACACCCAATCATTTCTTTATTTTTAATATGAACAATGATATTCAGTTTAGTATCAACTGAGTTAAACCCTAACCCTTATTATTTCTGATACGAAGCTGATAATGAGCTGACAGTCTATCGATACACTGATAAGTTGAGTATTTACATTGGACAGGTTTATAAGTGTTGACTTGAATGGTGCAACTTAACTGCAAAGCTGATACTAAGCTGAATACTACTATGTGACATATGTGATATATGTAATTATGTGGCCATTTATTGTGATAGTGTAAAACTATGTTATGTCACTTGTACACTACATGAAGCGGCCTGTCACAGCAGAGTGAATGGGACCAGGAATAATTACTGCATCTCTGCTGCTGCCATGTATCTGAGTGTGAGCAGTTAGTTGTAAATAGTGTCGGTTTGCTCCGGTGTCACGCTGGGATTCACCTCAGCCATCTGGTGACTGTGGCTCTAATCTCTGCCTCTAATCATCTGTAATCTGAACAGCCAAGCCTGATCTCAGTGGCCCAGGAGAAGTAAATATGGACTGAGCAGGCAGGTGAGGAAGCACCTAGATCCGGTCTTAATATGCCACGTAAGTCTGCAGATATCAAACTCATGAAGCAGTCTCTCTCCAAATGGAAGAGAAAATTCTTGCTGGTCTGTGGGTTAATTATTGATTACTTGCTTTTTGGTTCATTTTGAACCTCCTTCTCTCACCCCACCCTACCGCCTTCTCTTTCTGTCTTTACTATTCAACGGCAACTTTCCATTTTTTCAAACTTATCTTTCCTATTTCCTCTATGTTATGAAGACTGACACAAATATAATTGCTCAGAGACCTGTCACTGCACGGCAGCGCGTTTTGATATGGGAAACAGCGCTCATGCCTCAGTACGGAAAGTGACTCAGAAGGCCAATATTGTCATACTACATTTGATTACGCCCCCATATGTATTTGCTCTCTCAGCAATCAGAGAGAAAAGACAATGAATGTGGAAGGGCGCTGAGGCCCACTCTGTCATTAGGCGGCATACAGATCATTTCACAAAGCAGATGTTGGATATCAGAGCTGAGTGGTGGGTAATTAAATATAAGACATGCAGTTATTGTCAAAACTATGTAGCGCGAGCTCCTTTTAGAACAGCAGGGTAGAGCCATATGCACAACTTCATGCTCTAGACCAAAGAGCGCCTCCATCAGAGAGACATTACGAAGCATTTCTGCTGCTGTGTCTTCTGCACGTCGATGTGTTACCATGGCGATGATGTTGTCCTCCTGCGTGCCAGTCTCCTCAACCTCAGGTCATTAGGCCTGTCAGTGGTCATGGTGAATTTTTTAAAGTATGCATGCCTGTTGGCTGAATGATCGGGTCATCATCAAAGTAATTCAGTCATACATGTTACATTCATTTTTAAAAATTGTATTACTACAAGCATTAGGTTTTATTATGAAAGCCTGTATGTAGCAGTTAAGTTGGGATGACAAGACCCGGGAACAGATTCTTTCATAAATCATGTGGACTTTAAGTAGAGGTTATGGAATAATATCTGTCTTTTTGGGCACACAAAGTCCTGATAAGAGGTGTACAACTGGACGATAATAGATGGAACTAGAAAAGGAGCATTTCCTGAAGAAAATGCACGTTGTTGCTGTCAGCGGATAAGCTGATTAGTTTGGTTTTGCATTTATGTGTTTATCATCATGACAGTGTGCATGTTTGATCAGCATTCCATACTGAGCATTTCGAAATTCATTTTTACTCAATACAATTGGTGATTTATAAATACAATGGGAGAGAATGGGGCTTCATTGACTTCCATGTGTTTTGTATCTCATAAACCATTCATGTCATCATTATGAGAGTGTACATGTTTAATCAACATGCCAGGATGAGCATTTAGACATTAGAATGAAGTTTCTATTGCACACAGTGGATGCCTTATAAATACAGTGGATGTCTATGTAATTGTATTTCAATATATGTCAATCAATACATGTTAGCAGAGTATTTAATACACAAAATGATAGCATAAATCTACAAAGAATTCTGCGCAGTATGACACATGGAATGTCTTGTGTGAGGAGATAGAGGACAAAAATGTTTTTTCAAAAATCATTTAAATCTGCAGCAACTCATTAAATATCCAAATGTATGCATGGAAGAATAATAATATGCTGTACAGCAATCATACTAAAATATATAATAGAATAACATAAATACATGATATGATTCATGTTAGACTATTTGAGCATGCAATGTACTGATAAGAGGTATGCAATTAGACAAAATGTGAGGAATAAAAGACACGGTTTCAGGTAAGGGGAAAATAACATGCTCACAGTGGAGTAGCCATTTGGTCACAAAGAGGTAAAAGCTGGCCTTACTGACATATTATGGCTGCTAATGGCAGTAATGATGGCAATGGAGGGATGTGTCACGCTGAACAGATGGGAGACTTTAAGAGAGAGAGAGAGAGAGAGAGAGAGAGAGAGAGAGAGAGAGGATATACGAGAGAGTGCTTTGGCTTTTGCGTACATCTATGGGGAAAGAGCCGGGAGAAAGGGACAAGTGCTCTCATTCTCTGCTCTCTTCCATAAGGCTTAGTGGTAGAGGGGAGGATGGAGCCCATCCCCCAGTGGATTATTCCTCTGACACTACTAAGCCCACGTACTCCCACGTCCAGGCAGTCCTCAAACACATGTATTCATTATAAGAAACATTGTATGCACTGTACACGCACATACACACATACAGAGAAAGGCACATGCACGTGTGCACACCCACACAAACACACATCAACACACACTAGAGAACATGCCTCTTCTGTTAGACTCTGCCACCCCTCTTTTCATATGCACAGTCTCCGCCCCCCATGTCTTTCTTCCTGTTTGTCTTTATCTCTCCTTCTTTCAAATGCCAGTACATGCCCAGAATAAAGCTACACGCACGCTCGCTCGCTCTCTCTCTCTCCCTCTCACACACACACACACCCCCACATACACACACACACACGTGCTTACGGGTGTATGCACAAACACAACACAGGCACACACGAACTTGTGCGCTCTCTAGCACTCGCACTAAAACATACACATACAAACAAACACGCATTCGGTTATTCAGAAAGCAAAAGCAGTGGGAGAATATTCTGCGCCGCCTCCATTTGACACAAGCAGCTTTTCCTGTTATATAAGCTGGGTTACCGTGACGATAGAGGAAAGAGTGCAGGGCCCTTGTGTGTGTTTGTATGTCTGTGCACTTCTGTGTGTGCATTAATATACTTACATATATCTTTGCATCAGTGTGTGTGTGTGTGTGTGTGTGAGGGGTTAGGGTTAGTGTGGGAGAGACTATCGTTATGTGCACACTTAAGTGGAAAGTCATGCCATTTAACAGCATGTGCGCGGCTTTAACGTTTCATTGCGAGTGTGAGCATGTGTGTGATTTAATCTAGTGTGACTGAGCTCTCAGGTGGTGGGAGTGCATGTATGCATGCAGTGCTGTCATTACCATCAACACTTAAATGCGCTAAGTTTGCAGTGACTTGCTGAGCCAAAACAAGGACTATGTTCGATCTTATAACCACTGCAAATCAGAGGAATAAGTGATGCTGGCAGCCTGCACAGCGGTTTCCACAAAATTAGCTGCTTTGTAAACAGAGAGGAGTTGATTCAAAAGGGTAGATGGGCTTTAAATTACCCTCAAGTACAGCAGGTCCATGTGTGTTTCCAACTGTTCCGAGAAGCTGCGCCACAGCAACATCCTCTGTCCGCACATAAACATGAGTTTAGATGGAGGATCCACAGAAACCACTGAAAAAATAGCTCTCTTATTTTCAGCCACAATGTTCCAGGCCATTCACTCAGCCTAGCGTGCCCTTCGAACATAATGTGAATTCTAACAGAGAGAAAGGAATCTGTAGAGGGACACAGACCATTCTGAGATTAAATCTTTTTTCCTCCCCTCTCCTGCTGAGTCCTCTTTCCCCTGCTAATTTCTGCTCCCATAATGCTTCTATGCTCCCCTGTGCCAAGATGTGTTTACTGTTGTACCCTTGGAAACAAAACTCTAAAGCTCAAAGTTGAGGTGGTTGTTTCTCTCCTAGCAGTACACCACTGACACAGTTTGATAAGGCAAACAATAAAGGGAGAATGTAATCAAATTTTCCCTGTGAAGTTCCCCTGATAGCCAGGACCTTTCAGCAGAGGCCAGACACCTGATTCTGAGTACAATTTCTTTACTTGCCCCTTGTCTTATCCCTTTTTTAGTGATTTCTCAGTGCTTTTGTGCCCATCCTCCTGAATTTTGCATGAATTGGATTTTAATTCAATGTCCCAGATCAAACCAGACTGTGTAATTATGCAGTGCTTTTCTTCCTGCTGCAGGTGGTTCATCACTGACTTCCATGAAGATGACTTTGAAACCCCCAGTCTCCAGTGAAGCTGTGACTTCCGAGCGTGCTGCTGCTCGTATCGATGCGCCCACAGCGGAGTCGCCCAGCGGCAGAACGCAAAGCCTTCCAGAGACCAACAGCGGCACGACACTGGATTTACAAAACCCCTTGTCCCTGGACTGTCCTCTCCCTTCAACTCCTCCTCTTCCTCCTCCACCACCACCGCCTCCGCCTCCTCCCCAAACTCTGGACAGCCCTGACCTCCCTCCTTCACCGCCTCCTGCCCTGCCTCCATCCAACCCAGAGTCCGTCTCCACCCCTCCTCCCCCCAGTCCGCCTCCCCTCGAAAGCCCCCAACGTCCGACCACCCTGAACCTGAAGACACTGCCCCGCCTCACCACCAAGGAGAACGGCGCCCCCCCAGCCGGGGCTGACGAGGATGAGGAGGAGAGGAAGATGCTGGAGGAGGATCTGAAGAAGTGCATTGAGGACTTCAAGAAGATCCGCGTGCCCAAAGTGTTCCCAGACCGCAAGAGGCACTGGCAAAGCGACTTGCTCAAGAAATACAATGCATAGGGGGCTTCGGCTTGTGGTGAAAAAAAGCAGGACAATCCCACACATCATCAGCTTGACTAATTCAAGTCTGACGAATTTACAACAGTTGAGTGGTAAATGTTACAAGCAGTGGTCTTCAGCTTCTCTGTCACAGCTATGTGACCTCTGTCAGCATGCGACAACAAAGTTTACTCATGAGATTTAGAAAATGTGGTAGCTTTTGCATGTAAACAGAACTGAAGTTGACACATTAAATATAGTGCTTGGGTTAAGCTGGTTTAGCAGTCATGCATACAGGACTAAACAACGGAGAATAGTTTTTCCCATCATAGAAAACAAGATACTACCCTGGTAGAGAATGTTAGTAACACTCCTTCTTTCTACAAAGCTAATTGGAAAAAATACATGATATCATACGCACTGTGAATCATTTGCTTTTCACTCACTCTGTGATAAAAAATCATATCATGTCATGTCATGTCATTAATTAGACATTTCTGACCTGCTCTCTGTACCATTTCCAGTGATCAAGCTGCTGGCTAATGTAAGATAAGTGTGAAATTTTAGGCTTTTGACCTTGCTGATGCAAAATAAAAGAAATAACTGAAATCTCTGGCGCAAGTCATCTAAAATGCCTCACCTCATCCATATTAACAGCATGACTTCAAAGCCTTCCCGCTCTCTGCCAGTAATTCAAAAGCTCTGCAGTTTGGTTCATTTTACGATTGTGTTATCCTCAAACTAGCAATAAAAAGAATTCTAAAAGAGGATGTGGTGGATTCTAGGGAGCGAGGCGGGTGATTATCCAGGACCAGGATGTGCTGCTGCTGCTGCTGCTAATAATAATGATAATAATAACAATAATAATAATAATAATTTCATGAATACATGCACAATACCAGTTAAAAACATGTATTTTCTTGCATTTTGGAAAAAATCATACTTTTAGGGTTAGGGTTAGTGTCATATCAGTAAACATACATAAAATATCCTGCCAATATTACAATCACAGTTTTTTGAACAGCCCTCATTCTGCCACTCATGTCAAACATGCACATGGGTGTCCAATCCCAAAAGGTCTTTGGCTTCTCTTTTATTTTTCTTAAGACCCCAGTGACTAGATTTCATTCATTCTGAAGAATCCAGCATTGTATATCCAGAAGAAGGATTTAAATCCAAAATCAAATATTATGCGCAAAACCTTTTGGAACACTTTTATATTCCTCTCCAACCTGCTGCTGAAAAACATCAAACTATATATGGAAGCCATGGAATTGTTGTTTCCCCCTCGACTTTAAACATTCACACCAAAGGGCTGACTTATTGACTGAGGCCTTGGTGTCTTTTTCTTTGTTTTGATCTCTTTATCTCTCATTTGGTCTGTCTCTCACTTCGCTCCAAAATGCTGCTTCACCTTTTGATTGTATTGAGCCCAGTGGCCCTCCTTCCACTCTGCTGCCAAAAACATCCTCGGGGGTTTTCTTCCGCAAGAGTTTTCCCCCAAGGCCGTGTCACTGGTCAAACCGCAGCTCGACTGTCGACATCGCCTCGGGTTAATATTGAGGTTAAGATACTGATCCTCAAGTGGTGGGCAAGAGGGAAGTTTTATCTTATTAAACATCAGACAAATAGAATCGTTTTATCAGGGACACTGGTAACTGCCAATAGAGATATCCTCTTTGCTCTCAGTGGAGGATTAACAGCAGATAAAGGGTTTGTCACAATCCTAAAGAAAATGCTGTGTCTGCACAGCAGGCTATCCCTCTCCCTCTACACCATAGCCCCAATTCCTGCAAACCATCTCAGTCCCTCTCAAACATTCCCACCAAACATCAGTGCTGAATCCATCTCCAAATGACTGGTCACAGCTGAGAAGTCAATAGAAAAGATTCTAGCTCTCAACTCATTAGAGTGTCTTGCCTCATCAGCTCCTTTTCTCATATTTGGCATTCAGCTCTGGCTTGTACAGAGACAGTATGCTGGCTAGGCTCCCGGGCCCAAAGAACGCGCCTGAGTCAGGATGCATGCAGAGGATAGTAACAACAAGTCTTCCTGATTTAAAATTCCTGTTTACTGTAGCAGAAGCTGCACAGTCTGCTCTGCTGGATTCCTGTTACACAAAACAGACACCCCTATCCAAAAATAAAGCCCTTGATTTGCATTTTGGGCTTCCACACAGGAATTCATTCATTTGTGCATTCTCTTTCCACCCTTTGTCTATATCTATATCTTCCCCTGAAGCTGGCCTCAACTTATTATGAATGCACTCTGGGACTGTGATCTCTGAAGTTGAGAGTCTCACCCTTCAACAAAGGGAATACTTATCCTTTGAGACGGCGAGGTAAAGCAATCTACAGGGACCTCCATAAAAGGAGCATGCTTTGACTGGATAACCAAGATCAAACATGCAAGTTCTAGCTGTGGTGATAATCACTGTGCAGATGAGTGGCTAACTTGAGGCTCTGTCTTTAATGTCATTTCCCAAGGCTTTCACTGAACTGCCACCACATGTACAGATGACGATGACTAAATGAAGCCCTTTCCCTGTGATTTCATAGGAGCAATAACACTGTTGGACACGACGGTTCCCCTACTTTCAAATTAATAAGTCTTACTAAAACAAAGGCATAGGCATCTTCAAGTGCTTCATGTTTTGAAAAGTTCAGATCAGAATTTGACGGACACATACCGTTTCCTGGAGAAAAAGGACAACCAAACATGAACTGTTCGCCTTTGCTCGCGAGAAGATTCTTCTGCAAGAACAAAAATGTCAGAGGAATCCTTACCATAAACATCCTGGACAGGATCTACAGTCTTCTTTGCTCAAATGTAACTTTTTTTGCTGACACGTGGGATGCCTTGCATTAGCATGAAAGAGCACCTTGTACATTTACTTGGAATGGCCAGCAATACATTTGCATCTCATTTCTTCAGGTCATGAGTTATTTCTTTTGCCCTCGGTGTCAGTGCAGTCTGCACCCGCACAAATAAAACTCTCAAGCTGAAAGCGATGCTGTGTATAAAATGAGATCTTGTAGAAGCAAAATATTGCAGTGTCGTGCAATATTTCACACAATCTAGAGCTTCACACATAAGGAAAAAAGTTTCTGTGTAAGCACTATTTGCTAATGAGAGGAGGATACAAGGGCACCATGACAGAGGGAGGTGGTGTCAGTAACATAATCTTACATCTGCTCTAATGTTATAAGACCTACAACGATCTGAGTGTTACAGTAGGCAAGCTGTCAAACACCTTAACAGAGAGTGCGTAGAATGAGCAATCAGACACCTGCAGTTTCCTCCTCAGTATGAGCTGTCCCAATTAAACACACAGCTTCAATACAACTGTTATTATTCCCTGTGATGATTCACCACCACCTTATTATTCATAGGAATCATTAGACGGACTGATCCCCGATTATTGATGCATGCATGCATATGTGCGTGGGTAAGCGTGTGTGTGTGCTCCCAGATGTAGGCGTGAGCTAGTGCAATGACTGTAGCTGTGAGGCTGTTATCACACAAGATGTGAAGTGCAGATGATCAAGTCTACATGTGATTTTTTTTTTTTTTTTTTTTTTTTTTTTAAATCAGCGTATTTGGTGCTTAAGCAAACGTGCTTGCACACAAATGTTCTTAAACAAATGTATGTTATTTAAAGGAGAACACAGTCATTTGGCAGAGCTGGCTCTTGCCGCAGGCCATCCATGCAATCAGCAGGAGACACATGCGCTGAAGAGGAGGGGAGGACCACAGTGAATGTGTCAGACTCTTTCCATTTCCATCATTTAAACCTGAAGCCTAATCTGCCACTACTTTAATCTCCTAATTCTGCAGCTCTTTCTCTCACCATCCACTCATATCTCATTCCGCTTTTTTCTCTTTCTCTCTCTCTCCCTCTCCCTCGCTCTCTTACTCGCCTCCCCCACTGCTGTGCTGATGTACTTCTAAAACCATGCGGTTCCATCACGGCCACTGTAGCACTTATCCAGAGCAAACACACACAACAACAACTAGCCTCTAAAAAAACCACGGATAAAACACCAAACATCAAACAGTTCCATAATGAAATCTGTAAAGACAAACAGTCAAGCTCACCAAACAATGTGTGCAGATCTAAATTAGCACATTATCCCCTGGCCCTTGATGAATAATGCAATTTTGGATACATTTAAGGCATTCTGACCAACATGGTTACAATCATGACGCCCTACAAATAAACTCATTATTGGCCAAGGACTCCCTCACACAACATGGCATGAAAATTTACCAAAAGAAATCCTGAAAAAATATAATAAAATAGAAAAATAGCATAAAAAATATGTAACTGGCTTGAAGAGACTGAACTAAACTCCAAATTGAATTTCTGCAAATCACTGAACAGGAAATATGTCATGTCTGGACACCTGATAACAGTTTAAGATTTCAGAAGAAAATACTTGACAAAATATCGAAGTGGAGGACACGACATGACTATTGAAAAGGAGCATTGGAGCATTCAATTGAAGATGAGGTGCTTTTTGTCTAACACTCCCTAAATACCTTTCTAACATTTCCCTAGGTTTCCAGATAAAAATGTGTGTGTGTGTGTGTGTGTGTGTGTGAGTGTGTGTGTGTGTGTAGAGAGAGAGATAGATGCTGTAATTTTATTCTATGTATTATTCTTTGTACATGTCATATTAAGTGAGTTCTTGTAAATACTATGAGAGCATTGTCAACACAATAATTCTTGTCATGGTAATCTCTCTCTCATGCTCTCTCTCTCTCTCGCTCACACGCACACACACACACACACACACACACACACACACACACACACACACACACAC
>OMLB01064460.1:7072-18957 GCA_900302555.1 Myripristis jacobus | reverse complement strand
TGACCGAAAGGACAAGATCGCGGATACAAGCGGCGGAAATGAGTTTCCTTCGCAGGGTGGCCGGGCGCTCCCTTAGAGATAGGGTGAGGAGCTCGGTCACTCGGGAGGAGCTCGGAGTAGAGCCGCTGCTCCTCCGCATCGAGAGGAACCAGTTGAGGTGGCTCGGGCATCTGTTTCGGATGCCCCCTGGACGCCTCCCTGGGGAGGTGTTCCGGGCATGCCCCATCGGGAGGAGGCCCTGGGGAAGACCCAGGAGACGCTGGAGGGACTGTGTCTCTCGGCTGGCCTGGGAACGCCTTGGTGTCCCTCCCGAGGAGCTGGCGGAAGTGTCTGGGGAGAGGAAAGTCTGGGCATCTCTGCTCAGACTGCTGCCCCCACGACCGGGCCCCGGATAAGCGGCAGAAGACGGTACGGTACGGCAAATGATAAAGATGTTAAGTAGAGTTTCTAACACACACAAAAATCCAAGTCTTCCCAACCAGAATTCACATTGGTCCAGTCCATTGCAGGGCTGTCTGATTCTGTCAAGCACAACTGAACTGTTAGTGCTGATGGACCAAATTCCAACTGAACTGCAAGTGTATTAATAGCTTTTTAGTGAATGAAAAACAGAGGCTGTCTGCCTGACATTTGCTGCACCAAAGCCTTCCCCAAGTCTATGTTTTCTTCTTGGCCGCATCAGCATCCATTTCACTTCTAAACTGAAACATCAGACCATTCTCTGGAAACACAAACCCACACCTGCCTGCAAATTTAAGTTCAGGTTCATTTAGACTCAGTGTCAGAGAGCCACCGCTGCTCAGCATCCTGGAGCCACTGCTGTCTAGCACTGAGAGGCTCTGTCACCATCTGCCTGAGGGCTTCCATCCTTGTTCATCTGCAGTCTATGAGACCAGAGCTCCCGAGGTCACTGGGTCCAGCCCCTGCAGTTCCTTTGCTCATTCAGTATGCAGTGCCCAAAACCAATCCACTGGCAGCTCCTGATCCCAGTCTCCCAGAGGTCTCTTGAGTCCTTTCAGCCCAGTGCTCTGTATTTGCAGCCCCTGAGCATGGTCACTCTGCAATCCTCAAGCAAGGATCTCCAGAGTATTTGTTCTCTGGATGTGTCTCTGTGCTCTAGCCACCCAGTTAATGCTCTGGTGGTCTGTTGGAGTTTCCTTGTCCCCATGATCCTTGCCCTGACATCCACCTGACCTCTGTTGCCCACCCCCCCTGAGCTCTCCAGTTTGCCTGGCCTGTGCTCTGTTCATCCATTAGAGCTGTACATCCTCTCTTCCCTGCATTTAAACCTCCATTCAGCCTCCAGTCTCTGCATTTGGGTCCACTTGCACCATATTTGTGACAATTAATGTGTATTTGGGTTACTCATGATGACACAATCACGTGACTTACAAAGTAAAAGGCACCACTATAAAACCCCCAGCTCAGTCCATGAAAACAGAGAAAGACAGAAGTGGCACTGTCAAGGAGAGAATTAGGTCAACTTTGAAATGAAAAATCCATCTGGGTTTCTTTTCCTCTCTTCAGTCTTTCAACAGGTAACATGATGCCAGAGTTCCCTGTCTGCTCTAGCAAAGTTACAAGATAAACTCCCCTCAAAAGCTCTGCTGTCACACTCAGCACTGATGTCCCAACACCAACCACATCTCATGCCTAAAAACCATCCATCCTTATTCCAACACAGGCCTTGCACACTGAAACCTCTCCCATGGACGTGGTAGAAACGGCATGAGACCACCAAAAAATATTCATTTAGATGTATGCCATGCAGTTGTCACAATTCATTTATTTTACCAACAAAAACACTTAATTATAGAAATATATCTTCAAAAATGAATGAGAGAAGGGAAAACAATGGAGAAAGATTGCAATTTAAACATACCTACTTTAATTCTAATGTTTACATGTGTTGACTACAATTGTAGTTTTGACATCTCTGTCTCTTAAAAATTATGTTCCCATACAGCTAAACTGCATTCTTGATTGTGGGAATGTGGGAAAATACAGGAAAATGTATTTTGTCTAGGATTGTGTTTCTAACATATCCAAATACATTTCTTATCAACATATCTTGTATATCATGTCGGGCAGGATTTTAGCCATTATCATTACTTTAGCCACCAAAAGTAATTGGTTATGGTTAGGGAAATGTTAGGTTTAGGCATAAACCTATAACTTCTACAAGTAGCCCTCAGTTTTTCTTTTTTCTTTTTTGCAAATGCTGAACATTGCACTTTGGGAAGAAAACTTCCAATTTTTCTTTATTTACCAGAGAAGCCTTGTGACCCCTGTGTTCCCCTCTTTGTTTCAGTCCTTGTCAGAGTTTCATTGCCCTCCTAATCGCTCTCTCTGTCAGATGGCTTTCTCATTAACTGCCCACCTGCTAGAGAGCACAAAAAGACTTCACACATCAAACAAGAGCGGAAAGGCCAAAGAAGATGTACCGTGGCCCTCGGGAGGCCAACATCCTCAGGTTTCCAGGGTGAACATAACTCTGAGTTTTGAGGCTGATTAAAGCCAGAGACAGCAGAGGACAAGAGAGAGCTACAGAGCATGAAAGATACTGAAAAACTGACAGGAAATGAAAAGCTTCAGGTTCAACTAGGGGAAGCTTTTGGACCCTAAATACAGCAGCATTGTTGCCACTAAATGTCTCCTGATATGCTCAAAAAGGAAATGTTGAAGATAAAAATGTGCATCCAGTTAAAAAACAAAGTAAAGAAACAAAGTTGGCAAAACCCTGCCCCCCATCCCAACCCTAATTAAAACATTAATTACATTACACATTGCAAAACCAACACCATTTCAATAACCATGTAACATTTCAAGCAATCCTTGCTATATACACTTAAAATACACATGATGCACAACCCCATGCCAATATAGACACACTATTTGCACATACATAAGTATATCTGTACTAACATAAATGCTTAAGTTTCATTAAAAATAAATAAATAAAAAAAATTAAACCATTTACTGGCCTCTACATGATAGTAGGGGGGGCTGCTTGAGGACCAAAACTGCCTTTTGAAAACGACAGTTCATCATTACTTTAAGAGCTGAAGGTCAGTCAGTCCGGGAAATTGCAAAAACTTTGAATGTGTCCCCCAGTGCAGTTGCAAAAATCATCAAGCTACGATGAAACTGGCTCACAAGGACCGCCCCAGGAAAGGAAGACTCAGGGCTCTAGTTTCCCGGCGCAGCGGAGGGTGGCGCAGTGAGGCGAACCCTGCGCAGAGCTAGTTTCGACCAGCGCAACCTGAGGGGCGCACAGTTTGCTAGTTTTGCAGACCGAGGTGCGCTGAGATGGGAGTGACAGCGCAGCAGGGGGAGGTGTCAACAGATTCAGCTTGGCGCAGTGACAGTTTTGTGCCAAAAGGCTTCGCCGAGGTGCACCAAAAGCTCGCCATCTGAAACCAGGTCTACTTTCAGCGCAAGGCGCAGCGGAGCCGGGGCAGTGGAAGTTTGGCTGACTGGCGCACGTCGCCAAAACCTCACAATCAGCACAAACAGTGCCAATCTCCTTTGATCTGACATCAGTTGTGACGGGACAGTCGATATGGAGATATATGTATGTGCTAATTGTGATCGTAGCATTGAATAGTGTTTTTTGTGGGTATTTATTGCATTGTTCATGTGCCTGACATTCTGGAAGCCTGCCTGTGAGGTTTTGGTGATGTGTGCGCACTGTGCGCCGGTCTCCGCTCCACGCCGGTCTCCTGGGCTCCGTTCCGCCTGCAGCAGCAGACCTCCATGTCATTTGTGTAAACTTTCATGACACCTTCGCGCAGTGCATTTTAAAGGCGAGGACAGGGGCTCATTTGATTGGTTTAAAGTGAATCGGCTGTGTCAAACCCACTCCATGCCTTCTCTCCTCCCTTCCACTGGTAGGAGGGACGGCGGAGTACTTGTGCCACCGAGCACGGCGTGCCAAACTTGCAAAATCCACCTGGCCACACCCAGTTGGCAAAGCGCAGCTGCGCTGCGACCCCGCCTCACCAGGTCTGTGAAACTCAGTGGCGGTTCTGCCTATGTTGCCGCCCCAGGCGAAATTACTGTCTTGCGCCCTTCCATGTTACTACTCCTCCTTTTCAGCAAGCAGGGGTGACTGCAGCTGCATAGATAACAGAAAACCGCTTCGTGGCACTGATGATTTTTTTTTAAGTGCTCATGCCGCCCCCCACGTGACATGAGAAAATTCCGCCCCGGGCGACTGCCCGCTTCGCCCATGTCAAAAACCGCTAATGGCGAAACTAGAGCCCATGGTGTTGCATCTATCGTCTTCATTCTCCAACTCTTGAAACTCTAGAAAAATGGCTGTGATTTTACTTACTTCCACTTTACAACACAACCACTTATCACTTACACCAACAGAAAAGCCCCAAATGTCTGGTTGTTTCAAACTACCCATTTTTAATTGCCGGCAAACACGTAGCATTTCCCATAGCTGCTTCACAATAAAAGCTTGCCTCTGGTTCACCGATGCAAATCATTTTTTTGTTTGTTTGTGTTGCTTTGGGCATTTCTGCTTTTTTCATTAGCTTGTCCCGGTGGGGAGAGCGAGGTTGCCCAGGTCTGTGCTATCCGTGGGCCACCAGGTATCCTAATGGAATGTTTTTAATATGAAACCGCAGCCTTTGCTTCTATTCGGCAAGGACCAGTGTGTGAGTTTGGTTGTATGTGCTATTACGCAGATGTGTGTCTCTTTGTGCATGTGCACAGAATAAATATACATGTCATAAATATATTATTTAATAAGTTCTGTTGCTTTTACATTTTTCACTGTGCCCCTAAATTTCTTTGTATGGTCCTGAGTTTTTTCATTTTCATTTTTCATTTCATCTTTGCATTTCTAGCATCAAAGTAACAAGTTCATGACATCCTTCATCGAAATGTAGTGGCATAAAAGCAAGATATTTATCTTTCAAAAGCAGTGGAGTGAAAGTTTTCAGATGAATCATAACTCAAGCAAAGTGTTGACGCTTTGAAAATCTACTTACGCATAATACTGAGGCAAATAATACTGAGGCTTATCCATGAAACAGTGTGTCCAGTATGGTGATGTCTTCTACTTTGGTTTTCCAGAGAAAATTTTCTGCTCCTCCATCTCTAGAGAGCAGCCAGTATGCTGTTTATTCCAAGTAAAACCAGAAATATGCATCATCACTTCTTGTGTTCCAGAGGGTTTTTCTCAGGAAGGAGCTGCCTGACACTGGCTATGCACAATAACAAGTGCAAAAGCTTGCAGAAAGTGGATGGAAGCAAACATTTTTTATTTAACCCTGTGAACATAATTCATGTTATTAATTGATGCATTCATTTAAAAAATGTAATTTTATGGAAATTTGAATGTAATTCTTTTGTAATTTAATTTTAAAATTTTCCCATATTTCTTACTGATGTTTTGCAAATTTTCCATTTTTTTTTCTTTTTCCCCAAAATGTTGGGCCATTTTTGGTTTGTTTGCTAATCGCCTTTTTTTCATGTTTCTTGAAAGAAATCAAGCAAATTTGCTCCAGTGGCAAAGGGTTAACAAAACTCGTGTTTATTTATGTAAAAATGCCACCAATTATTATTATAAACACAGTAATCCCCTGCTCTGTGTCATTTATCTTTTTTGTTTCTCTTTTCTTCCATTTTCCTGTTTCCCTTTCAAAAACCGACTCTTCGACTCCCTTGCTCTACCCTTTCCACGTGGCCAGCAGCCCGATGCCCTGCCAAAACCATACACACACACATACTCTCTCTCTCACACACACACACACAGACACACACACACACGGAGAGCCGCAGGGCGGTTTTCTGCCCTTGTCTTGTAGACACATGGTTTTGTTCAGTATTGAATAAATAGCTGGGATCTGTCCGAGTCCCTGCTCTGGTGGTAGGACACCAGGACATTTTGACCTGTTTATTCTGACAAAGACCTGGAAGAGTTACTGGCAACCTGCCTGCTGAAAAAAATAATGAGAGAAAACATAAACCATATTATATCAGCACTGAGATATAACATATTTTGAAACAAATTTATTAAAGATTTAAGAAAACTGGAAAAATATGACTTATTTCCTTCCCGAGGGTTGTTGCTGTAAATCACAACCAGTGTCTCAAAGGAATCCCACAACTTCAAATAATCTTTTTCACCACCCAATTATTTTTACTCTGCACTTTTGACCCTACTATTATTCAGCATAAAAATCTGACAACACAAAAGAAGCCGTGGCATTTCATCCAAATTAAGTGCATTAAAATATGCTGCTGTAATGCACTGCCTCCATCTCTATTCCAACTGGCAAGAGAAAAAAATTCTGATGAACACTATGTTCTTGTCCACACACACTGTCAACATCTTAGATAGTTGCAGCTGGAGTTTTGCTCTGCTGTGTTTTACTAAGCCAAAACTTACGAATTCAGACTGGATTAATATAAACTCACTGACCTGTTGAATTTTAGTCTGCTCTTCTTCCTCTCTCCTTTTTGTTTTCAGTGCTGAGGAAAAGTTTATGTGTTGCATCCCCAGAATGGCTTGTTAGCATTGTTAGTGTGGGCGTATTCAAACCAAAGAATAACATGAGCTGGGAGTTGAGCTGCAGTAACCACATGTGGTGGTGAGTGCTTAACAATGCTAACAAGCCATAAAATAGCTAAAGATAGTTTAAGGGCAAATATAGACTTTTTAGTGAGCAGCGTCTCTGGGTGAGGCTTCCTTAAAGGGATGGTGGTTATACCAAGGTAAAAACAAGAATTTTCTTATTTGGTGTTATTCTGTTTAGTATTATCTTCTTCATCCACCAACATGTGAGTTCAGTCAAAAACTGTAATAAAATGGAGTTTTAGAGGATGTGTTTTCTACAACAGGTCCATTCCAGCAGGGCTGGGAGGGTTTAGTTACCATTGGAGTGCAGCAATACTTTTCTTACTATTCCTGCAACAATATTGAAACGTTGCTGGGTAGTGAGGCAGATGAGGAGGAAGACGATGGGGCAAAGTAATTATTGAAGAAACCAGCCGAGCTCAGGTTTATTCCTTTGTTGCAGCACAGCTAAACTGAGGCAAAACAACAAGAACCAAGTGGCCAACCCTCTGGTTCTCTGAACTTGATCGCAATAAGTAGAGAGCTATTTCTCCTTTAACATGTCCTGTATCTCTCCCTACCTGCACCTCCTCCCGCTGGTGTATCCTGTCACAACCTATGCCTACCATACTTTGAAAAGACTTTTAAAACACTAAAGTCTGACACCCTTTCACATCTTATGACAGTGTACCAGGGGTCACTGGGTTTTTAGTCACAGTCAAGAAGATTTTGCAAAGACTATGGATATTACAGGGTCAGTATTGCCAAGACTCCCTGCCTTAGAGAAACTAAATATTATAGGAATATTATAGCAATATTATGCTTCAGAAAATCCATAAAAGGTGAATACCCTTTACGGATTACCAACTACAGTGAACACCTGCTTCAATTAAACCACTATAAAGCAACACAAGTAACGGTAACTTATACCTAGTGTTACAATATATTAACAGATGTATTCCAAACTGACCCTCCTGAAGACCTCACGTGTTAAAACCTTCCACTTTGAAGGCCTGCAGCAGTAGAGCTGATGTGCAAAACATTCTGCTTCACTGGAAAGGATCTGGTACACTTTATTGGAGCAGAACTTTAATTAATGTCAAGTGCTGGGCTATGCTTTATGGCTTTTATAGGTATGCATGCATGAGTATGAATGATGACTTTGTATTGCTTATATCACACATTCATATTCTCCACCCATTTTCCTGTCATTATGTGTTCTGCTGCTGCTGTTATTTTTTTATTGTGTAATTTAAATGTAACAGTGTAAAAAGTGTTGGTTGTGTCATTTTTCATCTGTGTCAGTGATTTCACGTGTTTAACATAACAGAATGTATATATTTTGTGTTTCTGCTAATCTTTTCCCAAAACAAGCAGTTGTGTTGTGGAACTCCGATATCATTGTTCCTCCCTTTTATCCAGCCATTGGTTAACATTCATTCCACTACAATATTACAATGAACTTTCAGAGACTTCAAACCTTCTTCCCAGCAGTATTCCATCACCATAATAAAATCCTCTACATCCTCTTAGTTTTCCTAATAGCAGTAGCACTGTTGTGTTTTGATGACTTGAAATTGGAGGGAGTGAAACAGTGCCTTCACTGGAAAATAGTCCCCAGGGAAACATTTGCTTTTCACAGACAGTTATCAGTTCTGTGGTTTGTGAATGGTGTGATTTTTTTTTAGCTGTAGAAGCAGAACATTATAAGGTGAGTGTTTCAGCCAAAAATATGTTTAAAAACCACAAGATTTTGGATAGGTTGCAGTTAAATCTTGGTAAATAGGCTAAACATTAAAAGAACACAGGGAATGATCTTCTTTTATATTTTATTTTCCTTTACTGTGTCCTGTATTTGCTGCTGAACCGATCCAATGTCCCAAAGGGAATATATGAGATTTTGTCTAATCAAATCTAATCTAATCTAGGATAGTGAATCTGGTCTAATCTACACCTCTAGGGTCCCTGGAGCTTTGGTTTACTGGCCAATTTGCTGTATTCTGTAGTTCAGTTGCTTCAGTAATTAATGTGAACAGGGCTGCCACTGTTTGAGCAGGTCATTTCTAGGACATTCTGAGCACAGCTCTGTGCACACAAAGAACTCACAAAGTTCGTTTTATCAGTACAGTTGAGCTGTACTTATCAGTGCAGTTCAAAAACTCCCAGGGATACTAAAGAGAAGAAAACTGAATACAAGAAAAAACTTTACTTTGGTTTTCCTGTGTTAATTCCTCTACCAGAAAAAAACAACAGATCATTGAGTCATGAGTCATTTGAGATTCAGTCTGTAAAATATTCATATCAAAAATATATAAAATATGAACAAAATATTTGTAGTGGTCAGCTATCTGGAAGAGAAAATTAATTCTTGACCCCAGCATCTATTCAAAGTTTATCAGGACAAAAATTATATTATTCAGTGATACAAAAAATACAAAACTGCAAAAGCTCTCCAAAGTACTTTCTAATTCTAATAATAAATTCTAATAAATATACAGCCTCTAATTACACAATCAAGCAAACAAATCAAATCAAATCAAATATTCATTGTGTCTATGCAAATACCGTAAGACAGCTGATTGTTCCTTAACATTTCCTTAACATTTTATATATACAGTATATACAACAGTATATAACGACTAGAGAAATAAAATAAATTCAAAATACTTCAAATGAACCACTCTGAGTGGAATGTTAAGCAACATCAAGTATTTTCCATGGTCTTATGACACAATCCCCTTATTGAACAGTTGGCACAGAGTCCCTGTCAGAAATTGTTGTACCACAGAAAAGGCCTTAGTGCCAGGGGGCTTGGTCAACCCACTGTCATGTTACTGAGTTAGAGGCAAACCTTCAAAATGCAGTGCAAAAAAGAATCACCTAGAGGTCAAAGGCACTTTTCTGTCTGGAGAGTCTCTACAATGTGTGTACTGTAAAAGACTAATGTCATGGAAAATGAAGAGAGGCTCCCATGAATGCTGCACAGCCTTGCCTTGCTTTCTTTCATCGCTGGACTGTGGGTGGAGTTTCCTCTCTGTCTAGCATAGTTGGCTGAATGAAGATGGTCCTTGTCAATCAGTCAGCCAAACAATACTTATGTAACAGAGTTGAATAGGTTCAATTAAGTCATCCTGCTTGAAGAAATGCTAATGTTTATCCTGAATGTTTCTGAAATGGTTTGATCAATACCATGATTTTATGTCTCTGGATCAGGAGCTTTTCTGAGAGCTTTTCTGGGCCAGACTCTTGCCTTTGGACAAATCCATGGTTTTTCTTAGCGAGAAAGCTGCTGGCAACAATTGTAATGCATATCAGAGGTGTGAGCTTTTATGTTTAGAATGTCTTGGCATTGAAGGGTTTCAAAGTATTCATGGGCTTGATTCAGACTGTTATGTACTGAGTAGCACATGGATAGAAATCCATGTTTGAGCTGTTTTTATGCAGACTTTGAGTACTCAGTGTGAGTTCTGAAAACTTCAGGCAAGCCTTCCCTTGTGTCTGGGTTTGTTTAAAAACTTGGCTTCCTCTTTTTGGCCTCTGTTGAAGCTTTGATTTTAAATAGAGTGCAAATTTAATTTGGTTGTGTTTTGGACAATGGCATGTGAAGACTCAATTCGAAACTTGTCTATGGGTAATTCATTGCATAAAAACATAAAATACTATCTATTTCACAAGATCCTTAGTTATGCATACCATATTTAATGAAGATCAAATGTTTATTTAAAAAATTAGATTTATAATTTAAGGTGAGATTCTCTGACAACTGCTTTCTGCTCAACTCGCTGATGAGCTTCACTCCAGTTTCAAGGTTAACTGCATCGATACTTTGTACAAGCAAACTTTCTTGTACATTCTGATGCATACAACAGTTTGTCACAAGCTGTCAATTCAGTTTGGTGGTGTCAGGAAGGGGGTTTATCGATGACTTGTTACTGACATTTCATTTAACAAGCCCAACAACTAATATAAGCTAATGGCACTGTATCATTAGCTGAATATTACATCTAATTAGTGAAGCTACATTTCAGTCTCTATTCACTTCATGCCAGTGAAAACACACTGAGACTCAAAGGGGGAAGGATGTGCTGCCTGCATAGTGAAATGAATTATGTCCACTGTAGTCTACCAACACACATTTGTCGCTTGGCACCATTAAATCTTGATAGGCAAGAGCTATGAGCTCAATGCATCGCAACATCGAAAATGAATATATATAATACTTGATACAAAAATGATGTGTTATGGGTGAAGTATTCCACCTGAAATGACACTGTCAACCTGTGCTGAACACTGACTATGAGGATGGAAAAAGCCAGACTGTGGGCAAGGCTTCCTTGTTATAAATGTTGCAGAATATTTGCCTTCTTTTTTTCCTTTTTACTGATCCAAAAAATTGTCTGATCTGTGACTCCAGATGGAATAAATAATGTCTGCTCATGGTTTGATGCTGCACCAGGCAGCATCAAACAGATATTCCCAGTACATCACTGAACACACTGTCTTCAGAATATTATCTGTAGGAACATGGAGGGATGTTGACTCAAGTACACTCGATGAAAGGCATCTGGTGAAGCATGGAGTGGCATGAAGGGGTGTTACCAACAGTAACATGGGGGAATGTCAGATTTGGGGCTCTAGTTTCACAGACCTGGTGAGGCGGGGTTGCAGCGCAGCTGCGCTTCGCCAACTGGGTGTGGTCAGGTGGATTTTGCAAGTTTGGCACGCCGTGCTCGGTGGCGCAAGTACTCCACCGTCCCTCCTACCGGCGGAAGGAAGGAGAGAAGGCATGGAGTGGGTTTGACACAGCCGATTAATTTTAAACCAATCAAATGAGCCCCTGTCCTCGCCTTTAAAATGCATTGCGTGAAGGCATAATGAACGTTTACACAATTGACATGGAGGTCTACTGCCGCAGGCGGAGCAGAGCCGGCGTAGTGGAAGTTTGGCTGCCTGGCACACAGTGCAGACACGTCACCAAAACCTTACAGGCAGGTTTCCGGAATGTCAGGCACATTAACAATGCAATAAATACCCACAAAAAAACACAATTCAATGCTACTATCTCAATCAGCACATAAATTTATCTCCATATCAACTGTCCCGTCACAACTGATGTCAGATCAAAGGAGATTGGCACCGTTTGTGCTGATTGTGAGGTTTTGGTGATGTGCGCCAGTCAGCCAAACTTCCACTACGCCGGCTGCACTCCGCCTTGCGCTAAAAGTAGACCTGGTTTCAGATGGCGCACCTCGGCAAAGCCTTTTGGCACGAAACTGTCACTGCGCCAAGCTGAATCTGTTGACACCTCCCC
>OMLB01064459.1:4939-21406 GCA_900302555.1 Myripristis jacobus | reverse complement strand
TGGAAGTAAAAAAAAAAAAAAAAAAAAGAAAAAAAAAGGGGGAAATGGAAGGGGGAGATGCCTAATAAAGAAGACGGATTTGCCTGTTGATTATTTTGGACTGTTTTACTTGAACAACTTGATGGGCAAACCCACTCATGTCCTCCTTAATTCAATTAGGAATGCTCCCACATCCCCTATTCTAAAGGGGAAATGCAGTGCAGCCACTCCTCTTCTCTTGCCATAAGCACCAGTGTGGCGCCAGGGGGTCAGAGTAGTAAGAGACAAAAACATCGGAGAGAGGGGAGAGTGTGTCATGCGGACAGAGAAGGTGGGTGGGATGCGAGAGGTGTATTGTTTCTGGCATTCATGAGGTAGAAATGAGTGTTGAGGCGAGGCTGGCCTGGTCACTGCAGACCTGATCCCATATCCCGAAAGAAAGAAGATGGCGTGAGTGTGAGAGACTGTGGGGAGTGTGGAGAGAACTCGGACGTCAACAAGGGAGAGATGAAAGTGGATTAGCCGCCGTGGCGATTTGCATTCTGTGGTGGAAACGAAAGCCCCAGTGATGCCCCGAATAGCTGGATGCATGAATAAGTAAACAAACAAAAACAAAAATAAACCCTCCATCTGGATGGATGCTGCCAGGCCCTGAGTGAGAAACAGTGGGGAGGGGAGGTTGGGAGATGGGAAGGGGGAAGAGAGGAGCTTACAACACGGCAGTCACCACACTTCGCTTCCTCCTCTATCATTTACTTCTACTGCCTGCAGGCCCCCATTTTCCATATTGCTATCACCATTCAGCCACTGCTGTTGGCTAGTTTGCCCAGTAACACCGTCAACACACCGGGGAGAACTCCAGTGCAGCTCTGACAGATGTTTAGCTGACACACTTTCTGGGGACCACATGGGGTCAACATGTCAGGGAGCCAACGGGGGCGGGGCAGCCTTTTTCATCTTTACCGCGGTGTGGAGAGCTATTTGACCGTTCATACCACGACTACTCAGCTGAGCCAGGTTGATGAGACAGGAGGGATGTCAAAGAGGCTTTGCCATGCTGGGAGTATATAGAGATGACTCCATATACATTCTGTATGTCTCATCCATCCAGGGCAGCCTGATCATCCTGTCCTATTTCTCTGTGAGTGGCACATTTAGACAGCGGATGCTGAGTTCCAGAATCCAGATCAAGATAACATCTCAACCATACCCCATATGGACTGTTTGTGCCGGTGAACGGCTGTGCTGTCTAGGGAAGCTAAATGGATTTGACAATGAGATTTGATGGTCTTTGTAGTGAGGGTAATTATGTTTGATTGACTGTAAAGTGACTGGTGAGGTCCAGATCTGGGAGGGGAAATGATCAGACACTTGGACCACCCACAAATTAATGAGATTCAACTGAGCTTGAGCTGAGTTCGCCAAGCAGAAGCGAAGCGTTTATGAAAAGGACAGGACAGCGAAGATGCAGGGAGGGCTGAGGAGTAGAGTGTGTGCTGGTGTGTCTATGTGTCTGTGTGCTGCAAAGACAGACAGACAGAGAGGCACTGAGAGCAAAAGAGGGAGATCTGATGCATGTCTTGCTACTCCCATGACTCTGACCTTTGTGTAAGACAGCCAAATTAAGTTGAACAGGCTCAACGTGATTAGAACTTTTAGTTGTATTCTAATTAGTGCTCTTCCTCTTTCTATCGATTAAAAACAGGTTGCCACAAAATACAAAAAAAAACAAAAAAACACATTCTACTTGACAATGTGATGCATAATGCAGACAAAGACAAAACAAATGAAGAAGAGACCATTCCCTGGGGTTGCCTTTAATTGCCAATGAAATATTTATCATACAGGGGAAAAGGCATCCTATGAAGCCAAGCACCTTTTCCGCATTGTGCTGACATTTATTTATGAAAATGTATTGGAAATGGTATAATCTGTGAGGATGACAGAGTATTTATTGTATCACCTTCACTGACAAAAAAAGTCATTTCACAGTGAATCAGATAGATTTAAACCTTGCATGAGATTTTTTTTTTTTTTTATGGCGGATGCTCTCCCTCTCTATCTGTCTCTCTCCACATTTCTTGCTCTCAGAGGCTTTAGCTGAGATGCAGTCAGTCATATTCTGTGTGCCATCACTGCCTTGAGGCAGATTCAGATTTTGAGAGGAGATATAGCGCAATCTAATATGCTGTTATTTATTAGAGTCGATGTACTACAGCAGATAAGCCTGGTGCCCTTGTTTCTGTCTTTCAAGGTAATGATAGAATTCAGCAAGCTATACTGAGGAATTTCTGAGCATGCCTTTCACTTCCTGCACCCACGATCCACTGAGCTGTAATGCAACAAAGGATAAAAAAAAGCCTTACAGCAAAGCATTAGAAAACAAGCCAAAAAAACAACAACACTGCTCAAGTGACATGGAACATACATATGCAGATGTGTTGAACTCATCACAAACTACAAATCTATGAACAGACATGGAAGTCATCAGTGCACTGGTGGCACGGCAAAGATATGACACTGCAAGGAATAAACAGGCAGCAGATGCAGGAGCACTGTACCATATATACTATAATTACTTTCTGGAATGACTCGTCCCTCCTCGTCATATTCTATATCAAACATAAAGGTCAGCTTTAGCTTCCTAATGCTGGCTTCATTTCCAAGGCTGTGCCAGCGAATAGTCAGAATCCCTGTCAGAACCGCTTTCTTTTATCTACCTGGTCTTCCGACCTCCACGTTTCCACAAGCTATCTCCCTTGCTGATATTGTTTGCCGTGTCTACTTTGCGGTGGGGACATTGTGCAAACTTAAAGAGCCGACCTTTCTACTGCACAGCCGCCTGTCAGCATTTTGCTATGATCACCTAGCTGGCATGGCCACGGTGCAGGTATGCACTGGCCTAACGGCAGCTGTCAGTGTCACACGAAGCCATCAATCCACACCTCCTTCCTGTCATTCCTGACAGGGCTCCGCCAGCCACAGCCAGTCAGCCGGTGGCATAGAAACATCTCGCTGTCTACTAGCATGCCATACTAATATGCACTCAAATTTGCACAATCTGCATGTACGAACGGCAAGTCAATCTTTATCAGTCAGTTGATATAGATGAAGTGCTAACTTAAGAAATGAAAGCACAATATTGCAATTAGTGTACAGTTCGAAATCTTGCCAGGGCCAATAGTAACTGATTTTTCTCATATATAATGGACTGAATGCTTGTTTTGAGTCCACTTAGTTTTATTGTGTAAACATACATTTGTTCATCCTCAAAGTGTGAAAGGTTGACAAAGAGGATGCATACATAGAAGCTGGAGGTCAGTCTTTGTGAACACGGTGACTGCTTACTGTGGAGAATCACAGATGCATGGAGACCTCATTCTAGTAGGCCTTGCTGAGCGGAGAAAATGCCTAGATGGCTATCAGCAGCAAAAAAAAAAAAGAAGATGCATTTCGAAAGGAAGACACGCTGTAATCTTAAATTGTATAGGAAATGAAAAAGAAATTATAGAATCAGTTTCAAGGATAACCTGCAACGAAGAAAAAAGCGATGCTTCCGTTTCAAAACACTTTGGTGAATTATTGTAAATCCATTTAGCTCAAGACCTGTCGCTGTCTCACTTTGAAAAGATAAGAATGATCACAACCATGCTTTGTTCTACTGGGTTCAGTCACTCTAAGCATGGTAAGAAAGTATGTAGCGTGAAAAGTGGTGGTACATTTTACTTTGGACTTTTAAGTGAACAAAGATAACTATATTTAAGATGATTACAAGACATGTCCAAGCATTTATATTAGCACAAAAACTTAGCAAAAAAATCTTTTTCACTATCTGCAATGTTCCCACAGAGCCAGGAAATGCATGAGCCTGCATTCTGCTAGTGTCTGCAAGCTGTTGCAAAAATGGATTGAAACGGCTGAGTGGGTTCTAATTCATACAGTGAAGAATGATCACTTGCAGGTAAAAGTGAATCATAAAAACAGCATCTGTGGAGCCTCCACGTGTGTTTGTAGGCGTTTTAACCATCTGAGACAATTTGACTCGGTGATTTTAGAGAAAAGTTGGTATTTGTTGTTCAGATGAAGTAATTCTCTTTTGTGACCTGACATGAGTGGAAGAAAATTATTCTGATACTACAATACTCCAGCTGAATTAATTTTAGGAAGGTAGCCAAGTGAGACAACAGACAATAGGACAAATCCTTAAAAAGTAGCTATAGTAAGAGCAGGCTTCCTGTTATATACCTGTTATACACATATTTTTCTATGGATGGTCAGAGTGATATGCCTACAGCTGGTCCTGAGGGGCTGATTTATCAAGGATTTGCAGTGCTTTTTCAGGTGCAAAAGAGACAAAATTGTGTCTGTCCTTGTGTATGTGGTCTATTGCATATGTATATTGATGCGTTCTGACCACAAGATTATAGGAGAAGACAGTGAAAATGTGTTCAAATGACCTGCTACAGCTGATTCATCATGATTGGTGGCCTGTGTGGCAAAACAAATTGCACCAGTCATTTAACATCTCTGAAAAGCATGTCTCTTTTGCCGCACCTTGGACCATTGCTAAACCTGTCTTTTCAGTTCAACCTGGTGCATACTGTACAATCACGGCAGCTATACTGTCAGGCATAGTATGTATGGATCTTGGTCACACTGAGATTGGATCTCGGCATAAATTCAGCCACAATCTGGATATTGCAAAGAATGTCATTAATTTAATGACACAAAATGCCATGGCCATCCTTCCGTGCATAAAATGTGTTTGCTGCTAAGGTGAGTGTTGCGCCACTTATCTTGAAGCTGGAGGCATTCAAAGGCAAAAATATGTTTTCTCATATGAAAGTCATTCAGCCACAGTGTCTGAAAAGACATTAGAGGCAATGCATTCCCACCAGTGTTGGCTGCATTCTAACGGACCATATTTCCCTTTCCACTATAGCAATGTAGGAGCACTGAGGAAAGCCTATGATTTGTGGATAAAGCATACGCCTGCACTGCGCTGTCAACAGTTGCCACCTGTTGCAAGTCCTACTGCTAAAAATGTGGGGGAAAGGCTTGTCTTGGAAATAGATGCGTACTTCTTAATTATAATATCTTTTTCAAAGATGCTGTCTCAAGTTCTGAATTCATTTTGCTGTTCAGGCATGTGCCAGATGCCTCTTACAGCCACAGGTATTTGTGGGGGTGCTTTCAAATTAACTCTGCAACTATGCTCATTTTACATTATCAGTTTTGGTAAACCACCTGCTAAATTGAGGAACTGAGGTGACACAAAATTTATCAGTCTTGGCAGTAATTTGAGTCATATGTACTAAATCACACGCTGAATGTTTGCAAATGTAACGTTGTGAATAAATATTCTGTTATACAATAATCCACCTGGTAAAGGGGACTGTTTCTTAATGCAAACTAATACATCTATTGAAAAGAAGAGCACATGCAGAAAAAGTTGAACAAGGAAAACAAAGTCCTGAAGCATCTTTCTGTGCTACCTGTGAGAAAGGCTTGATCTAAAAAACATATTCCGATGACTTTTTTCCCGGTTGTTTATTTACTCCTGTGCGCCTTACGCCAAGTTGCATTGTGCTCAAAGCAGCATGTGCGCTTTGCGGCTTTGTTCAAAGCTTAGCGGATTTGACTGGGGTACAGAGTTGACGTGTGGGCACAGACACTTGCCCCAGACGGGGGCACTGACCCTGGTGATGCCAACCGAGTGGGCAGCTACAGGGGAGTGCTAATTCTCACAAATGCCTGAGAGAAAGCCTCGATGCTCTACTATGCTCAACCCCTTGACACACTGGGCACGCTGCTTGTAACAGTGTTTCATATGTTGCAATAAAAATACCACACTGTGATGAAGTATCTTCCCCTGTTACAGACAGAAGCATTAATTTGGGTTTAGGGTTTATTCTACAGTGTTCAACAGTTACTTTCAGCTAAGTAAAGCAATTTAGCAAATGTTGAACATCTGGTCAGTTCAAGTGAATATGGAAATCCACTTAGAGCAAATTGAAACAAATGGGGGGGACCGGATAATGATTTCATAAGCAATTTCCCACATTAGTATTTCTAATACTTCACAAGGAAAACAGATTTAGCTCTGTGGTTGTCTCATACATCAATCATGCTCGTTGAGGAGGCGCACATGTCACTGAACTTGCAGAGGGCGTATTCTCAAGTTTCATCAACTGGGAAATGGGTAAGATGACTTTTTTTTTTGCACTTTCCTGACCACATTTGTCTGTTCCACCCCTCCCCCACCCTAACGCCATCCTGGTAAAAGCTAAATGAATTAAACTCTCATTAAATATGCATTTCATTGTTAATCATTTGCAAGCGAAGAGGATTAGGTCCCAATTTATGAAATGACATAAAATCTATCCCTTCACAAAAATAGCCTCTTGAAATAGCATTAAATACAATACTATGATCCATCAAGCAGTCTTTTGGCCAGTAAATCCCTAAAAGAGATATACAAAAAAGATATTGACATGTACCATGGTTCTCACATATGTCCATATGTTTACTCCATCTGTCAATAGCACAACACAGCTACAATCAGGTCAATAGTGTAATAGAGTTTATCTAAAGCAGATCCCTAGGTTTTCCTTTTTTTAAAGATAGGTCTCACACTTAATCTGAGGATAATCTACCTCCCTCTATCTATCTATATATTTATTCACTTATATATTTGTAGATTAGGTGAGACCAATCTTAAAAAAGCTCTTAAAATAGATTAATAAAATAATAAACAAAACAAACAAACAAACAAAAAAACAATGGAGAAACACCATAAAACCTGGCAATTCTTTCCGCATTTCAACTAGCCTTTTAGCGTTCCAGCTGCAACATGAATGTGGAAAATGGTTGGATATAACTAATTAAATGTAAGAAGAATGAAATAAGCCTTTTCATTCTACATATTTTCATCAGTCATCACAGAAAACACGGCTGATGCTAGCCATTCAATATTGATGCGAGAAGTCTTCTCAAATAACTAACTCAACTGTCTGAAGTACATATAGAATTTTTCAACAGTGCTTCAATGATCCCTGTTGATTATGAGAGAGGAAAGCCAAGGCTCTCACTAAGGCTGTCAATTGGAAAAGCGTAGAGGCGCATAGAAATGAAATATGTGCAGCAAGAAAACATTGGATATCCTGGTGTGTGGGTTCCAACATAAGAGCTTAGTGAAAAACAGAGTGAACACGGAGAGAGAGAGAGAGAGAGAGAGAACCGCAAGCTTCTCTAACCTGCTTGTTATTTTAATCCAGCTTTCCACCCAAAAGGGCCATTTAAAAAGTTCACATCTACCTGTCTTTTCTCTGATTACTGTTGTTATATTATTATTGTTATTCAAGGTTTGATGGAAACTGTATAACCAATGCAGATGGAGAGAAGACAAAACAACAACAAGGGGGAAAAAAAAGACTTTTAGAACGACCAAGGTCATTTTGGTCAGGACAGTCCAGCATTCAATGTGATGGTGTGGAGGACAATCCCCACTATCTCATAAGCTGCAGGCAACCTTGCCCATGTCATCCTGATGTTTTATTCATGCAAGGCATAGTATGGCATTCAGAAACTGAGATCAAAATCTGCTCTGGCAGAAATATTTAATATCATACCTACTTCTCTACCCCTCTCCATCTGGTTAGCCAGAATGAGAAGGAAGGGAAGACAGCCTTCTTCAGCTCAGCCATGCTGGATTATTAAAAGTGAAGCTTTCAAAGAGGTCACTGCTCACGAAAAAAAAAAAAGAAAAAGAAAAAAAAAACTAGCATGCATCAATTATCTTGGAGAGTTTGTGGCATACTGAAGACTGTCTTGTCACATTTCCCAATGTGGCGGAGCAACAGAGAGGTCCTTGGCTGGTGCTGACATTTAGAAGCTGGTGAATTGTGGAAATCCTAGACTGTTTGTCAAAAAATGGACAAAAAGACCACACTGACTGCTTCCAAAGCCCCTTCAGGCTTGAAATTCCTTCTCAATGTCATTGGCATAACAAGACACGGCCGGCAGTCTAGCAGCTCTGTGGCTCTAATTTTTCATGTCTGAATAACTGCAGTATACACTGATCGATACTGTTTTACTGGCATCACTGGAGGAGAATAAAGTTATTCCAATAATTAAAAACAATAAAACACCCCACCACAAACAAAAAGCAGTCTCAGTGTAGAGGAAGGAAGTTGAAAAAAACTATAAATTCTCTGTCATGTTACTTGCGCAAGCAGTGAAAAATGAATAACAATGGCATGATCCTGTTTGGGTTGTAGACTAATCTACCAAGCCTTTATCAGTTTAATTTATAAAGCTAGTCAACCTCAGATCCCTATCTTCACTTGTGACCTACATCGTCTGTGGCCCTGCCAGCTATCTGCCAGGTCTATTACGGGCAAAAACAACAGTCCTTGTGTTTTTTACATTTTATTTCTTTATTTAATTAATTTATTGCTTGTTTGTTTGGGTTTACTTTCCTGGTACGGATATTACTACTGAATTTTAGTTTTGCTATCACTTCAGCATCTTTAAAATCCTAAAATTTTACTAATGCATGTGGGTACTATTGCTGAGAGCAATGTCTCTGTCTCTGTGAGAGTGAATGCGCCATGAAAAGAGACAGAATACAAGCTAAAAGTAGAATAATCTGCCTGTTGTTTGGAAGCATTATATTGGCCACGGGAGTAAGTGTGAGATTCCTTCGCAGCTAAAAAGACACCCCCTCCGCCCCCCCTTTCACATTATCCTCTTCCTTCAGAGTTCAAATCTGTGTGAAGCGCAATTCCATAAAGCCCCCTTTCCACCCTCCTGTTCTCCTCCTCCTAACTCCCCACCTGCCTCCCCTTCTCTATCTCTGTGGTGGCAGAGGGAGAAGTGGCATACCTTTGTTCATGTCAATCAGCTGCTTCTTCTTCTGCTGGCGCTCCTGCTTCTCGCGCTCTGCTTTCTCCTTCGCCAGCTTGGCTCTCTTGATCTTCTCCTCCATCTCTCTCTTCTTGTGGTTCTCCTTCACTGCTTCCTGATGAGGCACACACACACACACACACACACAAACACACACACACACAGAAAATCAGAATCTAGCTCCTGCTGTCACCACTCTTTCAGTGTCTTCACAACGGCACAGCGTTCAGGAGAAGCAAGCCCTCAGCAAATTTTTATTCAGAGCATGGTTTGATAGGATAGGTAGAGCTAAGCTAGTGGAATAAACAATACATCATCTTGCATGAAACCTCTTTTTAAATACCTTCTTACAAGCTAATTTTTCTGTAATTCTGCTCTGCTGTTTTGCGGATTCTGAATAACAACACGCAGAGCTGATTCACTGTCAATAATACATCAATATGGCATATTACACATATATAAAAGGAATAGATGACTGTCACACAATGCAGTGCAGCAAGCCAGTGAGCTTCCTTTGAAAATATTGGGGAGCCCTAGTATGACAGAGGAAGATGCAGCAGCAGCAGCGTGCCAGTCTCTGAGGAAGGAGACAGATATATCATGCTCTGCCCTCCTCACTGGCTGAAATGTCAGGTAGGTGTCAGAGAAAGAGAGGTAATCAACTGTACAGATTCAGCTCTCACAAATGTGTCAGTTTGCTCTTTGTGCCAGGAGAGAGTAAGATGCAACCACGTGACCTTTGAGGCAAACAAAAGCTTTTCTAATCCCAGGCCCATATTGCAGCTCTGTGTGTGTTTGTGTGTGTGTGTGTGTGTGTGTTTGTCTTCATACTGAACATGTATATACTGATATTTTTCAGCCAGTATAGTGCCAACGTGTCAGGGGCGATTTTAGTGTGCCCGGACAAACAGTAGTGCAAGGAAGTGAGTCATACTTGTTTATCAATAGAGGACGCTCTTCTACTTGTTTTCTTTTTGTGCTGTGCTGGATTAGTCCTGTGTTTTAACGATGCAGACTGCCGACACACGTTGCATGTTTTGGTAATATGAATGTTTTTATTGTGGTATGGATGAGTGAGGAAAACTTTTTACTGCATATGTGTACACACACACACACACACACACACACATACTGTATAAATATATATGTACACACACACACACACGTCTATACAAACAGACCTAAGTTGATGTGATTTTTTGTCTGTTATATTAGACATTATGACCTCTGAGATATCAAGTGTTGACATTTTTCCTGAAAAAAACAAAACAAACAAACAAAAAAAACAGGTATACATGCATACTATATGAGCTTGTGCCTGTGCTGGCATGCATTAATCTCCATTGTATGTGCTTCTGCTTTTGTATGTATGTGTGTTTGTGTTTGTATGCGTGTCAGTGAGTGAAGGCACGGCCCTGCCTGTGCTCTGATATAATAAGTGGCGACAGTAGGCCCCCTGTCTAATGCCCCTGTGGTCCTGACGTTGTGTGTCGTGTTGGCTGCTAAGACAGAGGGATTACAGGGACTGTGGGGAAGGAGCAGGCAAAGAGCAGCTCATCATGCCAGTCAATAGCGGAGCTTTGCTCCATGTCCAAGGACACAAGCCCACATTGTCACTGTCTCCTTGCTCGATGACAAGGGCAATGGCAGATGAAGGGAGAAACAGAGTGAGAGGGAGAGAGAAAGAGAAAGGGAAAAAGAGAGAGGTATAGAAAGGCAGAGTTTTACAGGAGGAAGAGATCGAGATGATGATGGAGAGAGACAGCAAGAAAGAGAGAAAAGATGAAATAGAGACAGTGAAGAGTGAGAGAAAATGTGCGTCTCTATGGGTGTGTGCACATTTCTGTCAGCCTCAGCCAGTCAGTGAACACTCACACATCACTTCATCTTTTATTGCCATATCAAGGTTGAGCTCATGATACAGCTCAGTATAATGCTCTATACAGGCAATTGACTGTGTGCACTTTGCCACTTTCCATAATGATGGGCTGTTTGAATTAGAGTGGATGAGAGCTGTGCCCTATATTCGATAATGAAGCTATTAACTCGTGCATTTTCACATATTGTTTAAGCACTAAGCAGCATTGGCAGCACAAATCAAATTGATTTTTGTCCTGATCCACTAGCAGGATTCAATTCATTTTGGAAATAATATTACAGCTCTGCTCAATATCTAGAGCATAAGTTGGAAGATAAATTATGCACATTACAAATCAAATCCTGCCGGCAAAACTTACTTTAAACAAACAAGCAATTTTGACTGTAAACATGATTACGCAACGTAATTATCTTGCCCTGATCAAACATACAGCACCACTAATTACCATAGTAACAAATATGTTTGCAGCGTTCTCTTTTTTTTTGCTACCATTCTTTTTGACAGTCCACATTTTGCCTTTGGCAACATCTGATTGTATCAGGTCTCGTTTTCTTGTTTTCTGCACTGTATTTCATAGGAGGGTATACAAGAGATAAACAATCCCTAAGGGGTGTGTTTTCCAAAATAATCTTAAGTAAAGGGAACCAGATTTCAACCTTGTCCAAAGCACAAGACAATAACACGGTTTCCCCTCGAGGATTAGAACACCAACAAGGTTCTGTGAGAATGGACTGGGAAAAAAAAAAAAAAATCCATGTATCTCCTTGTATCTCTTGAGTAGAGATGCTGATTTTATCTACAGACGATCAAAGCACACTGTTCACACCAAGATATAAGGCGGTCATGAAGCCAGGCTATTTTTTGACTTCAAATTCAAACATCATCTGTCCTTGTAAAAATATTTCAACAGTTACAGTGCAAGTTGTTGAGATCTATGTTTTTTTTGGAATTAAAGGGAAAACCTACAATATTTTTTTAGATTTCCTTTGCTGAATGTTTAATTAGAAAATATGGCAATAATAGACATACTGAATTTTACCAGCCTACAAATGTGATAGAGCAGTAAATTGGGAGAAATGCGGGGGGTGGGGTGGGGGGTAATATTTGGATCCCATAACTCAAATGTCTTGAAACATCACATGGCATTATTTGGCACTGGAATACATATTACAAATGTAAATGCATTTTATTTCCAATACATTTTAGTAACTGTGTGCAATGTCTATTTTTTGGGCTGATTTTTCTTTTGTTTTCTTTTGTTTTCTTTCTTTTGTTTGAAAATTTGAGAGAGAGGAAGGAAAAGGAAGGAAAAGTACCATTTACAGAGAAAGATTGAGAACCAATTTGTTTGGTTTTTAGTGATGGCCACCGATCGATATGCTGGGGCAAATTAGGGAAGATAATTGTGTTTGCAAACTAAATAATCCAAAGTAATTAAGAAGGCAGATTATAGGAGGGAAAAGCCTTTAAGTAAAGACATAAAAGTCTTTTTGTTAATTAGGATGTTGTAAGGGGTGTTCAAAGCCAGATGGATGAAGGCATTCACACACCAGTTAGGTAAGAGGAGAATACAAGTAAAAAAATATGGTAATAACTATAATATACAGTAAAAAAAAACAATTTTGTCATAAGTATAGCACAGTACTTTAAAACATCAATATTTTAAGACAATTAACTGTGGGGAGAAAAGATATAAAAAAAAAATGTTTTAACAGAAAAACTAACATCTTGCCACCAAAAGGTCAATACTGGGGAAAAAAACAAACAAAAAACAAACAAACAAACAAAAAAACCTCTGATACATTGCATTCCAGAGGCAATGCTCATGACTGGCACTGAATATAACAATGAAACACAATAAATACCACTGATTTGTAATTATCTTGTGTGTAAGTTTGATTTTGTGCTCTCTAAATTTATGGAAAAAACATGTTTGTGATGTTAATATATGAGACAGCAAAATGTGTGCGTTTTTGTATCGCACTGTATTACCTAATGCAATACGTCAACATGTTGTTTCTTCCAGGCCCACAGAAGCCACGAGACAAACTGTGAATATCTCACACTCTTGGCCTCCAGTGTGTTTGAGATGGGGGCTTAGGAGCACTCCTCTATTCTTACCTGGCTAGAAAACTGAATGCTGTGCAACCCACGGGTCCCATCTATCACCAAGGACCAGGCAGCTTTTTCCTTTTCCAGGTCTGTTCTTTCAATAATTCATGAATTGTGTTTGCTGTTCTTCCCTGACCCTGCACAACACAATACATCTCCCAGAGCATGGCTCCCCTCCCATGCATACACGTTTGCCAGTTCGATGAGGGAGCAATGAGTATTTCCAACTGCTCAGTTGCACCAGTGATCTCACAGAGAGAGAGTCACTGCTATATCTCATTTGAATTTTACAAACACTACAGCGCCTGGGCTTTAAGCAGAAAATGTGTTTATTAGCCATCTGTTACACTCTGTGCCAGCATGTGGGGGGAATGGCTTCAAGAAGTTATAGGTTACAGATTGTGAGACTTATGGTCTGTGGTACAGAGTGATTCCCATATTGAGAGGTGACCTCCAAAATCTGGTGCAATGATTTTAATGACTGGATCATGCTAGTGTAAGTGAAAATACCGAGGAAACAGGACAGTGATTCACCAAGAAAGTGGTGAGAATGGCACCGATGCATCATCTTCCCCATGATCAGCATTATTGTAAAAACTTGTCATTTTGTGAAGGAATTAGAAAGCTTTGGGAAAATCAAATGGGCTTGCACACACACACACACACACACACACACACACACTCATACACATCATCATCATCATCATCATCATCATCGTCATCATCACCATCATTTTGATCTCTGAGACTGCTCTATCTTGCTACTTGGAGAACCTGGCCTTGGTCTTTCGGTCTTATTAGAAAGTCACTCAATTAACAAGGAAGACTGTTAGCTCATCCCAGCCCATCTGCTGCGCTTTGATAACTCATTAATGGAAAGATCCTCATCCCCCATGCTCCTGGTCAGGATTACACATACAGGCCCTGCGATTGCATTTCACTCACACTCTATTTCAGAATATGGTAGCCGCATTAAATTAACAAATTGTTGGAGTCTTCGAATACTGACTCCATGTGCTGAAATCAAATAATATTTCATTGGCCAGAGAAGAGGAGAATGGGGCAGCAAGGGAGAGAGAGAAAGGGAGTGAAAGAGAAGGAAAATAGAGTTAATGGATTCTCTTATCAGTTACATTCCGTTCAGTGAGGACTGTCTGTCAATGCGTTTACTCAAATGCCTCATGTCGGTCGGGTGCATTAAGCCCTAGCTTTTTAGTAAAAGCAATTTAGGGCGAATGTATTGCAATGGAATTCTTTAATATTGCAGATGCTTTGTGCTGTGAATGCATCACATAGGACAATGCAACACAGGGTGAAGTCGGTGGATAGATGTTTCGCCTGAGTCAAACAACTCAAAGCCTCAGTGTTGAAACAAATGGCTGAGGGACACAGCTAAAGAAGTTGAATTCAGTCTTTTTTTTTTCTGAGTTATCAGCTGACAAGGAGTCACAGCATTCATTCTGTTTGCCATTTTGTGGCTGGAATAGCATGTAAAATAGCAATGGTTGATGCAGGTCTACTTTAACAAGGATAAGTAGGGAGCAGACATCTCCCAAAAAATCCTCCACTGACAAGGCAGGAGGAGGATGCTCTTGTTATGCTGCAGTGGAGCTAGCTCAGTTGTTTTATTGGGCTAAGAAAATAAAAACAACATGCAAGAAGAAACAAGCATTGATTCCCCAGCGCTCTGCCAGCAGATTGCATTAGTCCTTCTGTCAGCAGAGCTGTGAGGAGCCAAAAAAACTAGAAACAATATCTGAAGAATATGGTGATTTGAAGGACTGTTTTTATATTAATACATTAACTTAGAAAAGCCTCTATTTCAACCATACCTCAACTCTTTATCCAATGCGGTTCCCTCCCCTTATCCATGGCAGGAAGGTTTAAATCAGTAATAAAATATTCATATGCAGCTATTTGCTTGAGAGAATAATTTATTTTCTTGGGTGGATGCCTCTTTTAGAGATATGGAACCCTGGAATCCTTGAGGGAGCATCGTGTCGTGTGCTGGCGCACTTTGATCAGCGGGAATGAAAAGTTGGTTTCGGATGGGGATCTGACTAGAGAGAGGAGGAGGATTTAGACAAGAGGACCTTGCCATTCACGTTAATGGGTTGTGAAGACTGAGAGCATGCCTTCTGGACACCATGTCATCATCCTGACACATTGAATTTCTGGGCGGTGCCGGGAGGGATGGGATAGACTGTAGAAGGTACAGAAGGAGAGACACTTGAATAAATGTTTAACAGCCTTCTCTACCCAGGAGGTGGGAACTCTTGCTTTGTTCTGAGCTGATTTGGTGTTTGCGTTGCCATGAATATCGCCCATTTAAACACTAAACTGTGGTGCCCCAAGTGTCTTACCCATTGCATATTGTAACTGCAATTCCTGTGAGAGTGCAAAAATAGGTACCTTTTAGGTTTTTTGTTTTTTTTTAGGTGAATTTATATTCTATGCTTGCCTCAATAATAAAATATTTCCACCTATATAATACCCATTTAAACAGAACTGTAGCAGCAGAACTTTGAACATTTAATTTGGAATGCAGTCAAGATCTTAATGCTGTCTAAAAATCTACTAGTAAGATTTTCTATGAAATATGTGGATATATGACCTAGTATATGTAGCTAAAACACAACATAAATATGTCAATGAGGTCTTTTGATGTTATAAGCACAGTATAGCAATTTAAGATTTAATAGCGTTTAGACCAGATGTTCATATCTTTTTTCTTGCCTTACTCATACATTTAATCAAAAAATAAAATGTGTCATTTAAACATAAATTGATCCCTTCACATCTGTAACTAATCCACCAATAAATTATAATTTGCTTAAGCTAATCAGTTTATAATTAGACTGGCATAAAACATGTTTTTGGGAGCAGACAAAGCAGACAAACGGTGGGTTATAAAGGTTCATAAACCATGAGGAGGGAGCATCTTATGAATACATTAATAAAACATCTATAGTATAGTCATAAATATATATGATGTACTACAAACATAGAATCATTACACTCTGTAAGTGCAGAGTGAGTTATAAGTTAAGTTTTCTAACAGAGGTATTATAACAATTGTAGATGTATTCTCTAAGGAATATTGAGAAAAATATTATAAAATCTTAAATATGGTTTACAACCACTTACACTGTCACTATTAGTGACAGTTTTTTTTAAATTTACTCCAGTAGTGTTTTTTTTTTAAGTAATTTCAAATGAAAGATATTGAATATTGGCACAAAATGATGTCTTTCAGCAGCTTTGTAATCAGTATCATTAAAAAAAAATCCATATCAGTCAAACCCTATTTATTAACACATTCTCAGCAGAGTGCTTCCAAATATTCTTATTTTTGTAAATAAAACATTTGCTATAATTCTGCTTTTACAGACTGAAAATATTTCTACCGAAACTGTTCACTCTACAGAAAACATTTGCCAGTCACACACAGAATAATTTTCAAACTCACTTGCGGAAAGTGGAATGCAATTTCATCCTCTTTAAGAGTTCTATTAAACCTAGTCCTCTCTAGACTTACTCCACCCTCTACCTTCCTGAAACCTAGCAAGATCTGCAATGCCCTGTGGTGA
>OMLB01064454.1:36029-62159 GCA_900302555.1 Myripristis jacobus | reverse complement strand
ACACATGGATACAATGAGATACAGAAGGTCGTTAGAGGATAGAGTACCAGTCTGGGATTATTTTGGCCATTAAAACCCAATCTTTGCTCAGAGAAAAAAATATAATAGATAACAGAGGTTTAAGAACACACTTATCCCACAATGTAAGTAGATGAAGCTTTTACAACAGCTCCTTTCAAATGATTTTTTACCAATGTAGAGGTTGTGCACAACCTTAGTAGTAGCTAGCCTCTAACAGCCACTACAGGGCCAGTTAAAAAAAATTCATTATCAATATCATATCATTTACAAAGCCACAAAAAAGCCCAGCATGAACAAACCTGAAAGACAATTTTGATATTGAAGTCTGACTGTATGGTGTAGCAGCGGATGTAGCAGCAAGGCTAACGGACTAAAGACTGAACTTTCTGGATCTAAAAAAGATTTGCCTCGTATAGTTCAATAGAAGCCTGACTCTTAGCATTGAGTTTCTGAGTACACATTCATCGAAACTATGATATTCACCAACAGACACCATGACAGAAGGGCCTAACTTCAAAAATACAGAATATGTCCTTCAACAACATTTTGCTTAGTGTAAGGCTATGTGAAACAGAGCTGTCATATGACAGAACCATAATAATGCTCAAATCATCCCAAAGCTGCCCACTGAAGAAGATGGATCTTGCCAATCTAGCATGACATTTGTCTAAGCTCTTCAGAAGCATGACGAAAACTGAATTGTGTGAATCTCTGCCCTCACTGGCAACAGTTTTTCTGGATTGTGAACAGTTTATTACAGGAAAACTGACCTGGGCACCTCTGTAGCGTTTTGATTATGACAACTGAGATAAGACATATGAAATTATCATTGGGCCTTGTTCAGTGATCTTGCCCCAAATCCCAAAAAGACTCACTGTTAGGCACTCTTAGATCCTTGATTTTATGGGTTTCCTGTTAAAACAGGATGTTGATTAGCCTGAGACTATTTCCTTTATTTAACATGAGGGAGCACAATGCAAAACTGAAGAGGGTCAATTGAAGTGCAGACCCTGGAAACTAAACTGACAAAAGGTAAGTAATTTGATTTTTCAGCCTGCAGCCACTGACATTATGTGGTTATTTCCCTTTTCTGTCAGCTGAATCTAAAGGGTCCTCACTCAAATGACCCATGTCAGGTTTTCAAAGTGCACCTTTAACATCTTTTAAGTGTACCATAGCTGTTCAAAAGCTGTGGGAAGGTAATTCATAACAACGGGAAATCTGGAAAGCTAACAAGGACAAAAGGTGAGATGATATGTTAAGATTTTTTTTCCAAATGACCAAAAGGATGGGAGGCAGGTGAAAATGTGACTGTGTAGTTACTTGGTAGGGACATTATTTGATAGATCCATAGTCAACAGTGTCAGCAGTGTTATTGTGGCATCTTTAACCTGTAGTCACTATCTGTTGGTTCCAAAAAATGTCACATTAATACCTGATAGCTAGTAAGCAGCAAGGACAACTGGCTCCTTGTGCTTTCCAACACTCTTTCAATTACATTTCCACAGTATTTTGAAAGGCAAGCACTCTCCTTACAAAGAGAAAAGTGAACGAGAAAATAATACCTATGTATTGCAAAACAAAAAATTCTATTGGCCCTTTCCATCTTCATGAATTGCATATAACACAAACAAAAAGAGAAAAGGTCCTCACAAAAAGGTGATCCATGCTACACTTACCTGAGAGGTTCCTGCGCTGCTGGTCTGTTTTCCTCTGGGGAGAGCGGACTTTAACGTATGCAGTGTAGTGGCCACCCCGCATTGAGCCACTATGTTCAACAATCCCAAAGAGGCTGTAGAGGACACGCTCCCCAGCAGCCAGGTTCTACCCGAAATGAGGAAAAAAAAATAGATCAGCAAAAACAGAAAGAGGGCCAGAAAAGTAAAGATAAATACACAGGTCTCCAAGAAAAAAGAAGGAAAAGACAGATGCCCCACTGAAAAATGCAACAAACCAAAGTTAGTCCTTACAAACTGAGCTACTGAGGCAAGAAAATAATGTAAAATGCATAATCCAATAGTCCTAATAATAGTAATTAGTAAAAAAAAAAGTGTGAAAGATCGAGATTTTCTAAAAAATAAGTATTTCAGAAATATGTCTAAAGGAGAATCTAGTATATTAAACTCAAAATGGTTCAACAGTAAACCATTTTGAACATCGGCTTGATTAGCATCCTTGGTCGTGTGTGCATTTTGGAGTGAAATCTGTGCATGGCAGCAAAGCAGCACCAGTGGTGGTGGGTACCTTGCAGGTTGCAGAGCAGAATGGAGCCAGATCCAAGATCAGAGGAAAGTCAACGTGGCGGTTCACTTTTCGTAGGTTCATCCCTGCCTTAAAATACAAAAACAGAGACGCAACATTTCAACAAGCTAACAGACTGCACAAGCCTCATGGTCACCATTACAGATATTTACAAACCATATACAGTACTGTATATCTCCAGTGTGGAAGGATTTACATGGGTTTGTAGCTACTAACCTGGTGGAAGCGCTTGAGATGCAGCGTGATGACAGGGGGCAGTGAGGATATCAGCATCTGCTTCCTAGCGCTGGTGTAAACCTTCTCCACCTTCTTATCTGTGGCAGGATCACAGAAACACAAAGCCATGTCTATTTCAAATGTTTAAAACATTCACTTTATTCCATTCAAAACAACTAAGTCAGTGAGTGTCTTGGGTAGTTTTGAGTGAATAAGACAATCAAGAAAAATAGCAAAAATGAAACACAAGTTATCTCCAAAGACAGAGTCACAAACCACCAAAGAAGTTTCAATTTAAGAGTCAAACCCATGTCTCCGTTTACTGACCAGAAACACTTTGGAACACTTAGCCATCCTGACATGTAGGGTGTGACATGTCAGGATATATGAAAACCAAACATGGCAGTGGTGTTTCTTATTCCTTAGATTTCAGACTTTTTGGACTACCTCCAATTAACCAGGCAGTCACTCTGTTTTTTTGGAGTGCTTCCCTGATAAGTTGTTATGTATCATCATTGGCGTAACCTATAAATCACTTTGAGAATCTGGTCTATGCCAGTGTTTTTGAGATGAAACTTCTGATTGCTGATAACTTCAAATTTGAACACTTTTAAGCCCCCCCCAAAAAAATCCAAATTGAGTGTTTATTCTTGCCAGTGTGGAAAAGACAGTGTTCCAGAGTGGGACACTAAAATTGTGTTTTCCACACTGGCAAGGACAAGGACAAAACCCCTGAGAATCAGAAACCCTATGCATGAAGTTTCCAGATGTTCTGAGTATTTCTGACCATTAAATCCAAACGTGCTGATCTTACCGGCTGAGCTGCCCTTGCGCAGCTGCTTCTGCCTGCGCTCGGTGCAGTTCTCACACAGCAGCTTGTTATTGCCCATCAGCAGCTCCACAGAGGTGAACTGATGGAGGCAGGACTGGATGGAGCACTCTTTCGAGCAGGGTGTGTAGCTGTGAGACAGCGCCTGGAACGCCCCTTGGTGTTGCTGGTGGTGGACATTGTCTCGGGAGTGCTGAGGCTGCGGCTCTGCCTGTTCCTCTGGGGAGCAGTGTGTGGAGGGGGAGCAGTCCCCGGGAGTGATTCCCAGGTTCACCTTAGAGACGGCACTGACTAGCTGCTCGACTGCACCGCCTTGCCGGGCTGAGGGGATGGACGCGGATGTAGGGGAGGGTGTGAGTGTCGATGTTGAGGTGGATGATGGGGTGGCGACTCGGCCATAGCCATGGCCGTGGCTGGAGAAAGAAGAGGAAGAAGGGCGCGGGGCCCACTCGCTCTCCGAGGCCTCGCTATCAGCGTCATTGCTGCTGTCCTGAGCACCCGAGTCTTTCTCGCTGCCGTCTGACAGGCTGCCGGCTGTGGCCATCTTGCTGGCTGAGTGGCCGTGGGCCAATCCACCCGCCACCGCCTCCTCCTCTGACCGCTCCGCTGCACAGCCTGCTCCCTTTTCCTCCACAGAGCCTGAAGATCTCCTCCCCTGCTGCCTCTGGTGGAGGGGGGAATGACAACAATATAATGCTTATTATATACTTTATATACTGCATAGGGAATGCATGTGCATGATTAGTACAAGTGTAGCTGAATGTGAACTCCCTTTGCTTTTTGATGTAGTTTCCAGTGTTTTAGATTGGATTTTTTCTTAGAAGAAATCTTTGCTGAAGGGAACATCAAATAATGCATATTTAAAAAGTCACTTTAACAAAAGAGCTCACACAAAGTCAAACAGGCAGTCTTGTTTTTGAGCCTATGTGTTGCCTTCAGCATCCTCTTGTAAACTCCTTCACAATTCAGGAAGTTGCCCAGAATAGACAGTAGGTCCATCAGTTTTCACTGAAATAATGCCGACGTGACTGAACCCGCACTCTCCACTCTACTAGGGACACAGGCTGCAGGAAGACAATGTCATCCTGTGCAATCCAAACAGCCATGTCTTGTCTTCAATTTTGGAGGAAAAAAAAAATCATAAAAAAATAAAGTAGGTGGCAATATTAGCTTACAAATGGAAAGTGAATGCACAACCTGCAATTCCTACACACTATCAAGACATTATTAAGACAACATGGTCAGTTTAAAGAAAACTCTATAACAATACACTGCGAATTATATTCAAAATTATATTCAAAATTTCTTGTTATAGAACTGTAGCAGTCAGTACAGATTTGGCCACTGCAAAAAAATAAATAAATAAATAAATAAACAGAGGAATAAAAACAAACAGATCACCTTTCAAATGTGCATGACACACAGCCCCACACACACACACACACACACTCTACCTGTCCGCTCATCTTCCTGGTGTTCCTATTGCCAGAGTGTGCTGCAGCAAGAACCTGGTCACTGTGAGTGATGTGGACGTCTTGCTCCCGGCTGCTCTTAACCAAACGTCCAGGGTTAGATGGTTTCGATATCTGAGCGTGACAAAAATAAAAACATCATGAGTTCAGTGAAGGTATGGGCTGATACTGCTCAACACAACAGACAGCACTGCTGTCACTGAAAGTATCAATCAACCAAGCAAATAAATACATTGAAGAAAAAACCCTCTCTCAAATAGTCTGGCAAAAAATAATCTGGGCTTCAACTATTATTTTCATTGCCAATTAATTGATTGATTATTATTATTATGTTTTGTTTTGATCATTTTTTTCTATAAAATGTTAATAAATAATAACAAATGCCCATCACAAGTTATTAGAGCAAAAAGCAATATATTAAAGTAGATTACTTAGTGTGACCAGCAGCAAAAAAAACCAAAAGACAACAAACAATATACTGATTTTATGACATGAAATAGAGAAAAGTAAGCAAACCTTAACATTTGTGAAGTTGTAACCAGCAACTGTTTACTATGTTTACTTAATAAGTTATAAAATGATTGATCAATTCTAATCTGTACTAGCATAGCTTTTCCAATGAACAGTTTTAGTGGCTCACCCTCTCCTCAATGATGGGTAGAGAGATGTCTATGAAAGCCTCCTTTACTGTGGAAATCTAAGAAAGAGAAAGAGAGAGAATTCAGAAGCTTGGACAGATTTGGTAAACAAATTAGTTATTTCCCTAACTAGCCAACGGCATATAAGATTCATATCTTCCATATTAGTTAGGCTGTGGCTTGATTGGCAGAAAGACTAATGAAGCCAACGAGCCAGTTCTTGACAAGACAATGCTTTGCTGCAGCTTTGAGCAGGCAGTGCTGTTTGCAGATTTCAGTGATCTAGACCTGGGCTTTTAATTTCTTTTTGCTAGGGATGCACCAATTTATTGGTGGAATATTAGTATTTATTGGCTCACTGGCCAATAAAATAACATTCACCAATGGCAGTGGCCAATATTCATCTGTCCATTTTTGTCCAGGGCTTGAGGCTAATAGTGTCCCGTTGACAAAAAAGGTGTTTGGGTTTGACAAACATCTTCCACAGGACACCGCCAGGACAAAAGGGGATTTTTATGGATTTTATTGTCATTATTATTATGTCTACAACTTAGGAAATTACAAACTGGATGGACTGCACATCTATAGCACCTACAACCATTGTGTTCCACAACCGGGCGCTGAATACAACTAAGCATCTCTTCTCTTGCTGTTACTGTTAGTAATCACTGGCTGTCCCATTAGTTGACTGAGGTGTGAGACCCATGAAAATTCCCGCTGTAAGGTGAGAAAAACTTATGCAATTTAGAGGAAGTAAATGGAGGCACTGTCATGCATGAAAGTGACACTAAACCCGACTGCCAACACCAGGGAATTGCATCTTTGAATCCGAGTGGCCCTACAAGTCAGGACTGAAGAGTGATGAGGATCTATATCCAAGTTGGAACAGGGTCACAATTCCCCCAGACGCGGTCTCACTGAGCTGCCTTCTTATCCACGCTGCTGTCGGCTCCTTGTTAACGTTAGAGGCTGCATCGAGTTGATGCATTCAAGCTCCGTTGAAGTAAAAATGAGTATCAGGCAAAGACAAATTATTATGTTATCATAATGTGGTAAAATGTTGTCTTGCAATATGTTGTTTTTGGCGAGAAACCAGAATTAAATACGCTATTTTTGTTTGAAAGAGGAATTTGTGGGAGTAGGTAGAATAGCAGGCTCAAAAGGCGGTTACTCTGCTCTCATTTTTCACAAAAGGAATGTCTTGTGAGAGGTTATATCAAAGACTGTTTCTTAAAGTTGTATGAATATATGCTCATTCAAAAATAGCATAATGAAAGCCTAAAAGACTTGAATAGTTTAGTTTAAAAAAATATATATTGGTATCTGCTATCAGCCAAATTTTTATTTTTAACATTGTATTGGTATCAGCCAAGAATTTCACAATCGGTGCACCCCTAGTCTTTCCCTGTTTTTCCTCTCTGGCTCCACACCTGATGCTCTCAGTCTTCAAGGCTACTTGCATAGTGGTGTTTGCTTTGTTAACAACCCTGAGCTCACATTTTTTGTTGTTAAACCCTGCTGAGGATAGTTGGTGTTTGAGCTGGTCCTTGAAGTGTTGTTTTTTTCCCTCCTTCTTCTTCTTTTCTGTTCCGCTTCCCCTGACTCTGTTTTTAGTAGAGGACATCCTTAGATTATGTATAAAACCAAAGAATGTCCACAAATATCAGGCCTCATCTGGGTGTCTCAGCTATACCTCAGTGACAAGAATAACTATATTAATAAGAAGAAGACGAAGCAGAAGAAGAAAACATAATATTCAAAATATTGTGTATCTATCAAAATAAAATATTAACAAAAAATATATTAATGTTAATAAATAAAATATCTATCAATACAACTGCCATGTGCATATTTTTACCATATTGTTCAGCCCTAAATGATGTGGAATCTCTGTTTCACATTGTTCCACATCCTTGTTTGTGTTTCATAATAAAGAACAGTGTTTAACTACTTTATGTAGGGGTGCCTTGCACAGTTCAGTCTGTGCACCAGTACAACATAATACTGCTTCTGACTATTCAGATCCATCTGACTAGACTAGTCATATTCCACAAAAACAGAAACACACACTTACGTGCTCACACTCTTCGCACATGATTGTGTTGGTCAGCTCCCCTACAAAGATGCGGTCAACAAAGTTCATCTTCACACCTTCCTTCCCATATGCTGTTGAAACAGGAGTCAAATAATTCAGTTACATACAGAGATGAGCAATGGCATCAATTAGGTTTTTTTTTTTTTTTTAAACAATTTTAATTTACATACTCTGAACCACAAAAAACATGGCTCATCAGATGACATGCTCCTGTTACTGATGTCAGACAAACTAGTCCCTAAGCTGTGAATGAATAATCAAGCCTCTTGAACTGAAAGAAGCAGATGTGGTGTGACTTGTGCCTTTCAGGCAATGATCACTGCCATGGTTCAGATGATCTGATGATCTAGCTTTCCAATATCAACACTTAAATTCTGAGAAGGGAACACAACAATAAATCAATGGGAAAAATCTTTAAATTTTTGAAGCAGCACAAACAGTAATTATCTCACCATTTCTGTCACATTTTCCTTAAATTCCATAAATGGCAATGGCAATGACAATGGAGATTCATCCAACAAAGGGAATACCACTCTCCTCCCTCGCCCAACACATTCCTTTCTGCCCAATTATAACTTGAGGCACATGTCCATGAACTGCCACAAGATGGGGCTATTGATCTAGGCTATGTGCCTGGCACAGCACGGGTACATACCTTTGACTTGGCGTTTCGTCTCCTCATCTGCTGTCTTCTCTGTGGGATTGTTGAAAGCCTTCAGGATGCTGGCTTTGACCCTCTGGAAATATTAAACACCAAAACACACAATCATACAGGCTAGAAACCACATTGAGGAGTACATAAACAAAACAAACAAAAGCAAAAAATCCACACTGTGCGCTTTCTTGGATTTTGGCTAAATTCTGTCAATTCCCTTAGGGAAATATCACAATCTAGGAGAATGTTCAGCTTGACAGGTACACCTATTAGAAACATCATTAGAAAAAATAATTATTTTGCTTGTCTAAAAACATTAACATATAGATCTGTTATTTGAATGTATGTGTGTGTGTGTGTGCGCGCGAGAGTGAGTGCGATCTTCATGGGGCCCACTTATTGAAGGTGGCATGGTAAGTGAGAGAGCTGTGAAGAGGCCCCGCTATAGTAAAGCACCAATCAATAGATAATTGGCCATGGTCTATATCTGTGGTCCTGACCAGTCAGCCCCCATTGTCCCGGGACCCATGCACTGGACTGGCTATGTAGGTCAAAAAGCCTTGTTAATCCCAGCCCGGCCAGCCTGCACCCCACTCAACCGGCACAGTCAGACCATGCAGAGCCTCTCCTACTAATTAATAACCAGCAACCCCCCACCCTCCCTCTCAAATACATACTTTGCTCCCTCCCTCCTGCCCCAAAGAAACAACGTGCACTGTCCCACGCAGGACAGGCCAGAGGTGGGGGGTGGGGTGGGGGGTGGAGAGGGTTGGTGGTAGAAGGGTGGAGGGGTGGAAGCTAAAAACAAGACGGGGCAAAGAAAGACAGGCCATGCCCTGAGAGGGAAATACCTACCATCTCAGCTAATTGGTGATAATTGACTGAGGCCAAATTAGCATATTTAGACCTCTGATACTAATGGCCAATCAACACAAACACTTAGGGCCTCTAAGGTTGCTGATACCCTCTGGAAAAATACCAGTCACACACACACACACTCAAGACAGTGTGTGTGTAATGCAGTTGTGACTTAGTACAAACGCCCCTTTTCAACATAAATTAAAGATTATTCCAGTTCACTAAGAAATGGATCAATCTCTGTCCTACAAAAAAACAAAAATAAAAAAAAACAAACATACTGTCTGTTATGTGTGGTTATTTGAAAACTGACCATCTATATAATTCTTCCAAATGCTCGTGAGCCTTAATTAAACTGTTTGTATGGATGTAGGGTATGTCCTTGTTCATTTGAATTAATATACAGTAAATTCACATGTAGGCTAAAATGCCACAGTATCTCTGAATGTGCTGGGCTGTGTAAATGAGTGTGTCTGAATGAATGAATAGGGCAGGCTTTGCCCCTCCCTCTCTGCCCCTGATTTGGGCAGGGAGGGGGACTGATGAGAGTGTGTGTGTGTGTGTGCAGGAGGGGGTGGTGGGTGACCCTCTAGCACAATGGGACGGCCCTGGAGCTCATTCAGCAGCTGTGGGTTTCCCAAGATCACACAATGATGCCGGTCGTGCCACTTGCAAGTCCCTTAAGTGGCACAACTGTCAGTGTTCACAAGTTTGAATGGGAGCAGGGGAGGCCAGCCTGCCACCCCTCCCAGGCCCCGGGCTGACCACTAAAACACACCCGCTAACTTCTCCTCCTGGGTTCACAGAGCCACTGGTGGGGCCACAGGGGCCAGTTCAGCCCTGCAATAGGCCGCCGCAGGGTCCCCTAATTGCTCTGCAAAGGGGTGTGGGTGGCGATGCTGTCCTGCACTTGCCACAAAACATGGCACCATAAGGCTGAAAGATAAAAACTGGCTAGCCGAGCAAAGAGCAGACATTGGCCTGAGTGTGCACGCACCCACCTTTGTCTCTCAAAAACTACTGTGTGACCTGCGATGTGTTTTAAAACACAAAACCCACTGGGAACTGGAAAAGCAAGCAAGTGGTGATGACGTTGTACTATTACTACAGTATTTTGCATGGTGACAAATTATTTCTTCACTAGAAAAGGTCATTTCTGTAGGATTTTTGCATTGGGAAAATGCAGCTGGATTGTGTGGCTACCACAGACCACCATAACTCAAAGAGGACAGGACGGACGGGTCAGGGTGGTCTGATGGTTCCAGTGACATACAGTATAATGGAAGTCATGCTTTCTATAAGTGTCGTTGCAATTCTTACTTTTCCTACAGAGGTCACACATCACTTAATGCTTCAGTTACTTTTTTATGTTACTTTTTTAAGATAATGTTTTGTCATTTCTGCTTTATTTGACAATCACAGTAGAGAGAGACAGGAGAGGCAGGGGCGAGAGAGGGGAGGACATGTAGCAAAGGGCCTGAGGTTGGATTCAAACCCAGGACACTGCGATCAGGACTCAGCCTCGGTACATGGTACGCGGTCTTAGCCGGTGAGCCCCACTTTTTATAATTTCTATGATAAAACACAAGTAGAGGGCACACTGACTAGATTACCTCATATACAGTAATCCATGGTCCTCTCTGTAAATTATAAGTATGCATAGAGAACAGTGGACCATTAAGAATAACTTGATTTGTTCTTATAAAAATGTATTTTCCAAGAGTTAAGCTCAACACTACAAAAAAAACTCATCTCTTAACTGACTAATCAGGTATTTTTGTCATAACCTGAGTAAGGAGGCAGGTTTGGTGTCTGTAAAAGTGGCTGCTGAGTTCTTGCACATTTTCTTGTTCTCTGAAATGTTCCTAAAATGCATTTGTCAGGGTTTTTTATACTACACATGATGCAGCAATCACTGTATGTATTTCTGCCAAGAAAGGTAAAACTGGAGCAATCATGAAAACAAAATGTTTTCAAGATGTTTTATTAAAAAAAGATATGAATAGGACACCTTAAAAAGGTTAACAGGAGAGATAATCTGTGTCAATTATGCAAAAAAAAAAAAAAAACTAAATACATTTTGGGCCTATTTTGTAATATTGATTACATTTAACAGCCACAACAGACAATCTGATTAATGTATGTGTATGCGTGCGTGTGTGTGTGTGTGTGTGCGCTCACTTTAGTTTCCTCTACTCGTATGGAATCCAGCAAATAGTGCAGCAGCTCCTGGCTGTCCTGCTGCTGGTAGCCCTTGAAGCGTGGAGCCCTAAAGAAACCAGTGACAGAGAGAGAAGAGCAAGGGGGGAGAGGAAAAACATCAGTTGAAAAGTAAACACCAAAAAAATCCCTGCCTGCATTCATTTAGCAAAATCATACCATTTTATCAGCAGCGACAATCGGCAAGTCATGTTAACATGGCAGTGAATCTTTGACATCAATAAGGTCCTTTACTTGTTGGTACATGGAAACAACCCACATATACCAACAAGTGAGAAGAAAGCAAACAGCCATACACAAGGCAATCAGAATGCATAGAGAAACATCAAATAGGAGAAAAATACCATTATCCCTTTTCAAGGACTTTTCATGGGTATGTCTGTCAAACCTTCCCTGCCTTTACCACTCTGTGGTACTTATACCATGTGTACACTGTCACAGGATGAGTGAGAAGCTATTTGAATGTAAGGGTCATATGTAAACACACATCCACACCCACACACTCACATTATCTGAGTGAGTTAACTTTGAAATACTTAACAGTGTGGAAAACACATGGCTTTGTCAGTGTATGAGTTCTGTACAAAATGGTTTTGGTCCTCCATTTACTTACTACAAAAATAAAGAAAAATAAACAAACTGTATAAAATGAGCTCTTTGATTTTGGCTGATGGTTCTTTAAAAAATATTATAGCCTTGTTCAAAACTTGTAAGTGGCAAATTTTTAAAGTTAATTATTTGATCAATGCGAGCACTATTTCAAACACAGATGCCCTGTTGGGCCTGCTGGTGATGCTCGAGGAAAGGTCAAGGGTCACCAAAATTCACAGGTTTCATCCTGTGATCAATGTGAACTTAGTCACTAAATTTCATGGCAATCCACCTAAAAGATCTTTAGAAATGCTGCTCTGGACTTAACTAATTGTGTGAATCCCAAATATGAATTAATTTTACTCTTCAAAAAGTGATCAAACTGCTTGCTGACTGAGACAGGTATAAATTTGTACAAGAATACTACATGAGGGCAGAAAATTTCAACAAGTTCTGCGGTTCAAGAACAATTTAAATAAAATACTGCAACATTTCAATGTGACACAATTAACACTGGAATGACAAAATGTATGTAGACAGGAAGGCTTGCAAGTGCATCAATTCGATCAAAATGTGGATGTCACATTAAGTGACAGCATGTGTTCATGCAGACTAAGACAAGTGCACAGGGATGCACACGTGGATGTATTTATAGTTTGTGTCTGAATGCGGACAGAACTGTAGATGTAGAAAGTCCACACAGTTCCAAACTCTGTGCAGCATGTGGACGGTGGTGTGTGGACATCCACAGATTTGAGTAATGAATTTTACATCACGCTGATCCATGCTGATCCTCAAGGACTCAGAAAGTAACATGTGGCCTTAAAACTTTTGTTGTTATCCTTGAAATAGACAACAGATTGGCCAAAATAATGCACATGACAGCAAACTAACAAGCAAACTAACAAGGTTTTTTTTTTAATTGCTCAGCAGTGAGCTAGAATGTTTGTAGTTTTAAATTAGCTTTTTGTTAGCAAAATAATGATTGGGTTGTAAAGCAGCAAAAGAATTCAGCGCATACAGTCCCATTTAAAACACGCAGATAAAAACATCCAAAGTTTTGAACGCCAGCTTAAATCAAAGGGTAACAGCAATTATTATGTGAAAAACCCTGTGATTTCCTCCCATAGAGAACATGTATTAGACCAAGAATTTCATATTTGGGCAAAGGTTTTCTAGTTAACATTATGCCTCTTTTCTGACGCTTACTACAAAATCCACCTCCTTGGGTGTTAAAGCTAGGCTGACGAGGCCAGGTTTTATGCAAGTGTTCCTCACATTCTACAATAATGTTAAACGGTCATCAGATCACAACTCGAAAAAGATGGCCCTTTGCGAGGTTATCTATCTTGAGTTTTTGCTGAGGATTTTACCAAGACCCCCATCCTAGACATTAATGCCTCGGTGGCTGGAAGGGAGACTCTCCTTGGGTTCGTCCCCTGGCCAACCCTGGTGAAGCAGATGTGGGGACAGATTGCAGGGGGCAGATGGGCAGCCATGGCTTGAGCCTACGCAACCTGTTGGGCCGAGCCAGCCACACAACCACAAAACAGGTTGGTCTGACAGGGGCAACGCACACTGAGAGGACACATCGCTGGTTAGAGAAGCCATCGGTCAAATGTTGAGAGGATGCATGGGGCCAGAGGTGGAGTTTGTTGGGGGCTCCCTGAGGAACGTCTGGTAGGTTCTCGAAAACGAAAGAGGCCAGTCATCTATTGGTATTTTATGGTCTACAATGAATCAGCACATGTTTACTCTTTATTTTAGCTAAGAGCCACCACTGTCCATTCAGAAATCAATGGACAATGGTGACTAAAAAAAAAAGAAAAGGAAATGATACTGTAGCAATAAACAGGTATTTAAATCTTCTTTCATTACAATGTGTTTACAGATTTACTGTCCCATGAAAGAACCCTAAACTACACCCAAGTAATGCTCCGACAGAAAATTTTGCTGAAATGAATCATATCTCTCTGATGTACTCAGATATGCTGACAATTTGGCCCAAGTATGGATGTCCATGGCTGGGGGAGACATGGCCAGCCACCAGCCTCAAATACAGGTCATAAACAGGAGGTTGGGAGGAGACCCCCCCATCACCACCACCACCATCACCACACACACACACACACATACATCCACATCCCTGGGCCTTGTGCCCTTTTCGTGTGTAGACAAATGGGAAAATGGGGGCACATATGTCATTTATTTGCCAGCCTTGAAAAGGGCAAGTATGTGAAGGAATGTATTCCTGAGTGTGTTGAATGAGCTTAATGAGCTTATACTGTAGTGGGTTTAGCACACTATATAATCTTGTAATCTTTATTCTGCTATTCTGTTTAGAACATGGTTCAGCTTAAATAAATAAATAAAGTACACTAGAACCATGAATATGTTTTCATTAATGAGGCTTTTGTTTTCCTTTGCATGGACTCCCATTCTAACAGTCCTTATCCAGCAGCTTGAACAGAGTGGGTCTGGACTGGTATCCAGTTGGCACTCATTGTTAATTGGGATTTGAAATGCGACACAGTTTGGTGTGCCGCGAGCAAGGAGGCAGTGGTGACAGAGAGAGGATGAGAGAGCGAGAGAGAAAAGAATAAAGGCAAATATGGAGAGGGAGAGCAAAGACTGGGAGAGACAGAGACAGGAAAACAGACAGAAAGATAGAGCAAGAGAAAGAGATGGAAAAACCTGACTGGGATCAGTGGGAACGGCGAGGTCTGGAAGCTCATCCCAGTGGAAGAGAGAAGCAGAAGGGCCCTGTAGCACTGCTCTCAATCTGGCCCTGGTCAACGCAAACAGCTGCGGTGCTAACACAATTAATAGCCGGATGAGTTAGTACCAGACACAAGGCAACCCCCCACTCCACCCTTCACCCACACACACAGACACACACACAAGCATGAACTACACAGTGCACCCGCACATAGGTCATATAATTGACTCATTTGACAATCGCTCTCACATGCACACAAAAATACAAATGTGATTCACTGATTTATACTGCAATATGCATCCTACAAATATAGGAGACCATATGCAGAAATGTGTAACACAATAAGGAATACTCATTCCTGAAATAGCCTAAATCTCTTATCGCTTGTCTAAATTGTGTCCAAATAAGTGGTTCTGAGTCACTCAAAATGTTAATTGAGACTTAATACAGAATTGTTGGAGAAGTCTGTACGTCAACAAAAGCATTTTCACCCAAACTACAATATTCAAAAAGTGTGTGTTTATTGGCTCAGTAAACAGGTGAAATGCGAGTAATTTGTCCTCCTTGACTTGATTATGTCTGACCTTTGATCCCTCAGAGATGCTGGTCAAAAATCATATACAACATTAACCAAGACATTTTGGTTCTGGTATGTCATTTTGGAATTTGTGAAGTTGTCCACTGGCTTTGATAACATTAATAGAGCTATTCGCAATGAGCCACTCAAAGCCACTTTCATTGGTTGGTTGGATTGGATTAACGGTCATCTTCTTTGAATGCCATATTTGTTATCAGCTTGTGGTCAGTCACAAAGAGGTCTTGTTTTCCTATATTGAGCATTGAGTTGAGTTCCTGGCATCCTTTCATTCAGGCATTCTTATTTTCATTTAAACTCTGCAAGGCAGACCGAAGTAAAGAGAATCTCATCAGTGGATTGTAAAAGCGGGAGCCCTGGACTGTGGCTCTAAGAATGTGCCTGCTTCTTTTCTTCAACTTGAAAGAGAGGTCTTCCTCCTGTGTAGAGCAGTGTGCTGTCCATGCCTGTTTGTGTGTGTGTGTGTGTGTGTGTGTGTGTGTGTGTGTGTGTGTGTGTGTGTGTGTGTGTGTATGCGCATAGGTGTGTGTGTCCCAGATGCCAGAGCACTAGATTGAATCCATTGTTGTCTCCTGCTATTTCCATCAGGGATGGAAGGCTTCTAATAATTCTGATAAACAACGTTTTAAAGGTGCGGATATGTGGGCATTTATACACTGTAAATGAATGAAAAAGAGTGTGTGTATCCTTTTCAACTTCTGCATTACATGAAAGTGTCCAGTGGCCATGTTGTAAATTGAATCAGACCAAGAAGAAAGCAGGTGTAGATGCATGCCTCTGTATGGCCTCTTTATACAGCCTATGCATGCTTAATGTCAATGGTGCATCGAAATGGAGCGGAGCTGCACATTTTGGAAGTATTATGCCCTTTGTTTTTTCCCATTTGTAATTTGATTTTTAACTATAACCACACTATCACTCAACATACTCGACAGGCATACCTTGGATAAATCAACAGTACTATAGGGTTACGTTGTGGGCATTGCCTCTAAATGTTTCTGCTTCACTTCTGAGAAATCATGTTTTTCTTTTGGTTTGGTATGTCAAATGGCATTAAACACCACAGTGCCATGAGCTTCAGTGACTGATACTATGGTGAAAACACCAGATAAATGTGCAAAAATACATTAAAGTATGTCCAATTATTACACTGTATTGCAGACTGGTGGTTGCAATCATAAACAAAACACTACACCACAATTGTTGAACACATCAAAGAATGTGTCTATAAAATCAACCCAAGGCTACGTAGCTCAATTTCACCAGCCTGGGTAATAGATTTTTAAGCCCTGTGATTGGCTGTGTCTTGAAGCAAATCACAACAGGACTCCTTGTTGACCTATCTTTTAAAGTTTTTATGTATAAAGTCTACAATCCTTGATTTTTTTTTTTTTTTTTTTTTTAAATGAAACTGAACCTTATTTCAATGCAGTTGTTACTTTTTTGTGCTGATGATTCAACTTGGAAAGGTTTGCAAAAGTGTTGAAAATGCTACAACAGACCACTGCATTTGTGAAAATGGATGGGATTTTTACTTACAGAACCCTGGCTGCCTAAAATAACCCCACCCACCTCACAATTATGATAACCATCATAATAAATATGATTTCTAAAAACTGCCTTAGATGAAAAACTACAAGGCAGTGGACAGAACTGCTGTAACTGGAAGTAAAACGCTGCACCTCTCTGACCTCAGATGCCAGGTGACTGGGTAGAAAGAAGGTACAAAACTCTTTCAGTTCAATATTTGAAGCTACTTTCCCCTTGTCTTGCCAACACTGACTATCCTTATACTAAAACATGGCCTGGGTACAAGCTGGGACTCTCCCTGGCACCAGATAGAGTGTGTGGTGCTGACCATCCAGCCCACTAGACTTAGTGTTGGTGCGAGTCCAGACCAGACATGTCCAGCTGGCAGGATGAAGAGGGGGCAGACTGTGGGTACTCAGCTGGTTGAGAGTGAATGCATGTGCACATTCCCATGTGTGAAAAAATATTAATATAAATAAGTAAATAAGCGCACATAACTAACTAACTAACTAACCAAACAAACAAACAAATAAAACAAGCACAGATGCACATATGCAGATCAATACGCCTCAAATGTTGCAAATGAACACTCAAACTACACCTAGTCAGAGCCAACACACTATATTAACCTGCCCGTGAACACAAACATGATGAGAAACAGAGTGAGAGAAAAAAGAAGTGTTCAATAATCTCAACAACCTCTTGGCACGACAAAAGCCAGGCAGTGACAACTAAGGACAACAGGGTACATCCAGAGAGTTAAGGGCAGAGTGGAGGGCTGGTTTCTTGGGCTCCAACCCCAAAAGTTTTCTCAAAAGCCTGAAATCTTTCAGGTTTAGTCCAACAGCCAGCTGGCAGACCTGGCCGACAAACTGTCTTTTAAAGGCTGTAGCAGGTTAGGCTTTTCAACAACAGTGAAGATACCATATATCTTATGAAACCAGGCAACCTAAGGAATCCACTGGTGTCAAGTATGTCAAGTTCAAGTTCAAGTTCAAGTTTTTTATTAGTCACATGCCTGAATGTACGGATACAACAGCAGTGAAATGTGATTGCAACATTTCACAAATGTCATGCTAGGTTGTATTTTGTTAGCTGAACATTATGGGGCCGGTGAATAAACCAAAAACTCTAAGCTGAAAATTAAGGGAATTTGATTATATGTTGTTAAATCTTCAGTAGCCCTGCATGATTTGCAAAATGGTTTGTTTTAATGTATAATGCAGGTGATCTGTAGTAAATGCCATCCAAAACCACTGGTATGGTCCTTTAAGCCTGCATATTTTGACTAACTCTATAAATGCGAAGAACAATTACATACTGGGTAAAGTAAAAGCTCTATTGTGGTATATGTATGGTGTACTGGTAATGAGTGCTTAGGCTTCAGTGGAGTCATGTTTTATTCAAACGCATGTCAGTGGAATGGAAGAACATAAAATTAGGTGTGTGTGGGTGCGTTAAGGTGTGTGTGCATGTAATGCTTGCCCATCTGAATGCACAACTGACTGCATGTGTGCTGCAGGCTGAGGTGGTACCAGGTGAGGTGGCAGCTAGCGCTCACACACAAACAAAGGCCTGTCTGTTGAAAGCTAGGTACCAGAATAATTGTCAAAGCCATACCAGAGATGTACCCAGTCGTCCGATAGTCAAATGCCCCAGCCACCCACCTGCATTAACTACTGAACAGTGCATGACCTCCCCCCACCGCTTAAACACATACTGAGCGTGGACCCAACCAGCACCGTAACATGTTCAAACAAGAACCCAAGCGACCAAACAATCAAGCTGTTTATTCATGAAAGAGCAAGCTGACTGTTCAGTTCACAAATGTAGGGCTGCACGTCAGCTTGTCACACTGCCAGTTACACCCCGCTAAGGATCAATTATGTCACAGGTGGCACTGCAGTGTGGCAAAAGGCAAAAGAGCAAAAAATAGCAAGCTGCTTGTAGGCACTTGGTAGGGTAATGGTGCGCTGTTGGTTGGCTGTGTGTATGTGTGTGTGTGTGTGCGTGTACTGGGCTTGGAGTGGATGAAGGGGATTTAGCTGGGACCAGGTGCTAGCTGGGTCTGGCAGGTTGAGGTGGTCACCACCGTAGTGAGGGGATGAAAGGAGGTGAAAGCTGGGGCCCCTGAGTTGTAAACTGCTGCTGCGTTGATGGGGCACTGCCAGGCCAACAGCTGTGCCACATTTGGGGGATTCGGGTGACCTTGAGAGGCAGGACAGCTTGCCTTAACATGATGATAGGGCGTACGAATAATGCTCAAGTAGAGGTGTTATAAGCAATGTTTGGTGCCTCTGGTCACTGAGGCCAAATGGATGAAGTAGACTGAGCATTTGTATCATCACTGGTGTCTTCACTGCTTTGATGCTCACCATATTAGCTCAGTTGAAATTTTGGTCATTATCTACTCATCCTCATGTCACTGGTGGAATTTATATGTCAACAGAATACAGTCAGTAAACTGGTGCAGCTTTGTAGCAGCTTCCTCCAAAACAACTGGAGTGAATGAAAAATATTTCTTTAGAGTTCCAAAAAAGGGTACATAAGTGACTCCCTTTGATCGCCCACCAAATTTCCACACTTTGCATGCTCTAAAGCCTGAAGAACTTGAGGAAATGAAAGGATATTTATTTGATCCTCTATGTAAAAACACGTCCACTAAGATTTTTTTCCTCTGGCTCTAGTTACCGTAATAACTGTGCACCAAGATGTGAAAATGTAAATGCAATATACGTTTGCTGAAAATGTGATTGATTGGTATTGTCCCCAAAAATCCAAAGCAGGGCATCCCTACTTCCTAGCATGATCCAAATCAACTGTATTTAATTTAAGATTTAGCAAAACAATAACACAGGTGCTGGAGGATGTCCCACACTGTGAGATGGACATTGCAAGACAGGTATTGCACTAATTCTCTCCATTCTGCACTGCATACGTACTTAAACCCCTCTAGTGAAGGGTTAGGGTTAATGTTCTCTCTTACTCTTACTCATTTCTCTAAACCTTTTCCACTCAATTCCCCTCCCTCTCTTTTCTCCTCTGTTTCTATTAACCTTTGGCCACAACATGCTGATCAGGCAGGGTATGTATCCACTTCTCTACCTCACAAAGTTAATCTAATGTTTTAAAGTTGACTGTGATCTGCCCTCCATCAGCAAGTACAATTACTCAAGAATTACTGGAGTTATTCCTATAATTAATTCTTTATTATTGTGCACATGCAGACTGCATGTAACCTTCCTACCCCTCCTCTATCCAAACCTAAGCATATCTTAGGCATACCTACCTGAGCATATCTCATGGACTCCTGACATGGAAAATGTTTTCCAAGCCATGGAAGATTCCCTTTGCTTTATGTCCACTTCGGACAGTCTTGACCATTTCTTGATCTCTGTTTGTTGCACAGAAGGATGTCTTTGCTACTGGTATCTCCTAGTATTACCAGTCAACAACAACTCTACCATTAAAGCTTGAGTAGGTAACTTCATAGAATGTCTTACTTCTGGCAGAGCTGATTAAAGAGGATTTTGGGATTGACTGGGCCTTTCCCTGGCTCCTTCATGTTGTGGAGGAAGAGGAACATGGCCGAGGTCAGGGGCTCTGGACTGGGCAGCGTCACTGTCAATGGACTCTGGAAGACACAAGAGACAAGGCAAAAACACTTCACATTCATTTTCAGCTTTGATGTTCTGGATTGAATTCCAGGAAAAGAAAATAGGAGGGAAGGTTTACCACAATACACCAAAATCATTTCTTTAATTTTCAGATTTATCTTGTTATGTTACACATTTGTTTTCATTTACTCTCTATCAAGTGACAGCGAAGATAAAAATCTATCAAATTTATCTCCGCAAACTACATGCAGCAGACTGGAAGATGCCAAAGTATAGAGATAAACACATTTACAGCATGGCCAGTTTTCTTTTATTTTTTCTCAAAGGTTGATAGTTGTCCATGTAAGTTTTTGGCAACAGGATCCTACTGTATGAAAAGAGGACACCAGATCTAAAAGGTGACCGGGGGGTTGAACAATAAATACTAGGAAATTCATGTCAAATGCAAAGTCATTTCCATTTGATAACAGTTGCTAAGAGATTAAAGAAAGACACTAAGTGCTGACAGGTTATAGACAGTGATCTGTACCAGGCTGGTCTCAACAGGGGGGCAGATCCTCAGCTTGTACCCTTTCTCTTTTACTTCCTGGATGAGGTCGATCAGCATGTGTGTCTGGGACAGGTTCTGTTGGGAGAGAATATACTTTATCTCTGTTTTAGTTATCATTTCATTGACCGTATTAAATGATTTCACAGTTTTATTATGTGGCAGTGGGTCAAAGCATAAATCAGGTAGGTCATGAACAGAGCAGACTAAATAAGGAGTGGAGTACACTTCATAAAAAAACATTGTAGCATCAAACCAGCCTCATGCACTGATTTTACACATGAAAGTAAGTAACACAGAAATGACCGAAAAACTCCCCTGCTAGACAAAAAACAGCAGCTATGGCAACAAAATGATAATCCTTTCAAGAGATGAAATTGCAGTCACACTTAGCTAGTGGCAATGCAAGGTGGTCAATTTAAAAAAAATCTTGTGAAATGTTATCTCCATTTTAGGAGGATTTTGGAAACTTGTTTGAGTTCATTATTCTGAAAGAGGCTTTCAAATGAATCTATGATCTATGAGTTTGAAATATAGAAGAGAGAAGATCCTTGATGAGGAGACAGCCTGAAGCAGCCATTGTCCCTTCATGTTAGAGACACATCTTTTTCTTCCCTTTCAAGAGATATTTGTTTTGTCACATCCTGGCAATGAGGACAGTTGCTATGGAAAACACACAATGGAGCTGGCATTGTGAGCACAGTCACAGCTCATCCTCTGACAATTATGTGTTTTCACCAGAAAGATTGCAATTTTCAAGGAGACAATACCAACAGACAGAGGGAGAGGGAGGGAAAAGCACGTAAAGCACGCTCACTCGAATTTCAATCAACAAGGAAGGCCCTGAGGGTGATTAACAAAATGGCGGAAAAAACAGCTTCATTGTTGAAGAGGAATGTCAGCTTGCAGTCACCACGACACGACCGGAGAAAGACTGGAGAGGCTGTAGCTGGGCTGTATGGTGCACATGCTCTGTACCAACTGAATACCACTCATGTACGGGCAGGTGAAAGTGCTCAAGCCTTTAAGCCAATCTTGCATTTACTGCTACATAGAATATACTCCACAATTACCTTAAAACCCAAACATATTACTTGCACACTCATTCACACTCACATCCATACCTAGTGTGCTATGGCCACTTCAGCAGTGCTTACATATATCCATATACACTAGGTTCGTAATTCATGTTGCTATGAGAATTCAGCTGACACTTGAGGGTATTATAGGGTCTAACAAGATAAATGTATGAGGTTATTGCAATCATAAATCCACTCCACTTAATAGCAGACTATCCTTCAATTTCATACAGTGTAAACCTGATATAAAATAGCTACACTACATTGCATAATGTGAGAAAAATGATTTGATCAGGTTAAATTAGTCATCTATTCTAATTAGACATCTATTCCAATCACAAATTTCAGAGTACATAGTAATACCAACCTGCATTACAGCATTAAAGAAGCAGGTGTTACCCAGGTTGTTAATGCCTTTGACAGGAACTAACATGCTGTTGATCACTGGACTCTTCCCTTTGGATGGGTCAGCATAGTCAAATGGTTCCTCTCGCAGCTTGATGATCTTGGGCGAGGTTCCTGGAATACAGAGAGACTAAATAGGTCAGTGTTAAGTTGTAGAACAACAGAAAAAAAACATTTGGTCGTGGAGGTACTGATGAGTATAGCATGTACAGTTAGTTAAAAGAAACAGATTTGGGAAAGCCTTGGGTACTGAAGATGGACTATCCAATGGCTACAGCTGGATCAGGCCTTTAGGCTCAGGCTCCTGCTGACACCAAAACTTGGCAGCTAAGCTGGAAGCTGAGGGCTGGAGCAGGGATGGTGGCTGGGGGAGCTAGCACTCTGAAATCCGGCCTCAAGAAGGAAAACTGGGGCTGCCCTAAAAATGCGAATCGGAGCTTAAAAAAATTGGCCTTGCTTTCAAGTGAGACTGGGGCTGGGAGCAGGGAGCTAGGATGGCAGCTGGAAGGAGGGCTGGGTCATCTGGGAAAGCAGATGACAGCTGGAGTAGTTTCCGCTGGTTAGGGAGGGAGCAGTGGAGGGAATGCGGTGGGGGGAGATGGCTCTCCAGAGCCAGCTGTTACTCCTGATTACCAATGAAAACTAACCTAAAACAGAAACTCGGATACAGATGGTCAGAATCTAACACTGAGCTACAGACCGTCTACTGGGTATAATAGACTAGGCCAAGTAGTTGTAAAAGCCTATGGCTTGCCAGCAGCTAACAAGAGGGCTAATTCTGCGAATACGTACAAATGCCAAGTGTTACTGATCCACTACCAGTGAGAAGACCAGGCAAGGAAGGTCAAGTAAAAGGAGGCCAAACTCTCATGTACCAAATGGTTGGTAGAAATCCATATGAAGGACTTGTCTTTGATCAAAGGTCTCCCACAGCAGCAAGTTAAAAGGAACACTAAAGCCAAAGTTTTGAATGAAAGAGTTTTTTGAGGTAAGAATGCCTACTGACACAAACTCCTTAGGCATAACAGGACTGAATTACCTATCATTATAATGGCTGTGGATGATTATACAATAATCAGCCACAGTACCAGACTATCTGAAATTTAGACTGACCCCATGTTCAGACAGAATACAAATAAAATGGAGGTGACACAAATGTATACTAAGTCAATGGAAAGAGTTGTACAGAGCCAAATGGGCAAAGGTTTACTTTAGTTGGTGCAAATTAAGCAAATAACTCACTTAGGAGGATCGTTTTCAACTTCAATGAGAGCTTAGGCTGAGGAAGTAAGGCAAAAGTGAAACAGGACTCCATCCACATACGAAATAATGGATGCTCATTGCAGAAGCATGTGGTTTTCCTACCATCAGTTAGTTGGCAAAGAGGCAAAAAAGGCATTGCAGATGCTCAACAAGATAGTTGGAGTTTCAGGTAAATCTTTCTATTTTCAAAAGTGCTTCCATGTCATCCTGCCAAATTTGCTCGCAAGTTTTTCAAGTTATCAAGCTGTGTGAACATATAGTAATACAGAACTAGCCAGCCACAAGCATGGTATAAATACATAGCAAACGCTTGCACTAGGCATCCAAATGAAGCTTACACAAGTGATCAAGAATTAATCCTCCCAACTCATCACTACTAATTCAACTTCTAATTCACTAACTGGACAAGCAGAGTTCCATCAAAGCAATAGGCAAAAAAAGTTAGGAGTACCGAAGGCTGTAGAGAGATGCTCCCTTTCTCCATCCAAGCACACAGGTCAGAAATTACATATTTAACAGTCCTTAGCCCATGTTCCAAGCTCCAAGAGGCATCAAGCTGCCTAAGTCCCTAATACACACAGACATTACACACCAACCTACAGTAAAGTTGCACAACCGCTAGCTGAAATATGGGCTGTGCCTTGACTAGACAGGTAGATGTCTTAAAATCCACCCAAGTATTACCATTTGATTGATATTAGTTATTAAGAAGGAATTTGTGTTTATGAAGGGTTACATTTTTTTGTGTTATAGTGGCATGAGTTCCCCTAACATTTTGCTGAGCATTTATCTAATTATTGGCCTGCACTTAGTACAAAGGTAGGTGTACTAAATATGGAGAAAAAGACCCATAGAGTCCTCCCAGTGCAAAATGGCAAATTCCCGCAGTGACTGATAATATTACTCCTCGGATTTAGGGTGTAAAGAAATAGACGTAAAATTGGCAATACAAAATGCTCAATAACTGTCACAGCAAGGACTCAGAAGTCAGCTGCCATTCCTTTCTGACAGTTGGCCCTGGCGCTTTATTGATGCAGTGGATGAATGGGTTTAGTCCAAGAACACTTCACCCAAATAAACCAGTGAAGAGAGCAGGTTGGCAGTGAAGTCCCTGGCCTCAACCCGCTCGTGCCCAACCCAAGGATACTGAACTCAAACATAAACCATCATAATAATCCTGACAACCTGCACCTTTACTCTTACCACAGTTCCCCTCAACATAAAAATGACCTTGCCTTTGCACATCTTCTTCAATTCACAGAACCACTCATTGTGCACAACACGTTTACTGAAAAAGCTATTCATGCAGCAGCAGTAGTCATCCCACTGCTGGCCTCTACCCAGGGAGCTTTTCTTCTCCAGTACCGAGGACCTTGGCAGGAATGCCCTGGTCACAGTAAGTGGGATGTGAACCCTAGGCATTTTGTCCGTGGCCCAGCAATTTACATTTAACACTCTAATCCAATTCCACCCCCGAGACAGAGCTTGAGGGCAACTTTTCTGTCAACCAGATTTAAGAAGAAAATCCACATTCACTCGAACACACAGACCCACAAAGATTCCTCCAGATTTGCTACATTATTACATTTTCTCAGCTGTACAAAAGAGTCTTGCTTTAAATTCACGCTGCTTTAACTGATAATTGTACTCAAGGCCATTCCTGTTTTTTTCTGGCCAAGAACCTTGAAACCTGCTCTTTTTTCATATTCTGGGGCATGCCAAATTCAGAGGGCAAAATGTTATTTCATAATAAAAAAAAATCACAGACCAATAGATAATTAACACTATTTACATGTTATTTTTTGTTTTGTTTTCATTTCTTGTTGCTCCACAACTTCAATAATCTAAAAGAAGATGCTTAACCACTCGCAAAAAATATTAAACATCAGAGTCCCATTTTTTACCAACGAGTAAGTAATGTCCTGTGGTTTCTGGGACTAACAGAGAAGGGACAAGGTTCAGCTTGTCGGGACGACTGGCTGTTGCAGACCTCCACCCAGTGGTGCCAAAAGCATCTGGCCCTCCGTGCTGGCAACATCTGGGGGCCTGTTTCTATCTCTACTACACAGCCATAAGGGAGCTCCCATGTGTCAACACCCACACAATGCATGGAAAACAAGTGGAGATGGGAGACGGCTGCTGCCCCATTCCGGAAAAAAACAAACTGGGTATTTTTGGATTTGGTGTGAGTGTGTGTGATTGAGAAGGTGTGAAAAACAGTGTTTATGCAAGTGTGAATGACTGAGCAAAAGAAAAAGAAGTCAAGAGAGAAAGACAGCATAAATGAGTGTCTCCTTGTTATAAATGCTTGTGAGTAAACACACAATTCTAACAGACTTGTATACTTGAGCGTAAGAGCTGTGACTGGCATTCACTTAAGAGGGAGCAGAGGAATGGGGAGACAAACTGGGCAGAATGGGGATGCCTATAGACACACACTGCATCTGGGACCATCACCCAAGGTAAACAATGTTCAGGGAGCCATCTGGTAGGGACTGGGGGGAGGAAGAGGGGGGCG
>OMLB01064454.1:18795-34325 GCA_900302555.1 Myripristis jacobus | reverse complement strand
TATTTTCCAAAAAATGGCCAATATTTCACAAATTAGCCTATGCCATGGTGTGTAAACTTATGAGCACAACTGTATATATATATATATATATATATATATATATACACATATATATATATATATATATATATGTATACATAAAATAAATAAGACTTTTTCAAATGGCATTTTTCTAACCATTTTAATGTGGTTCACAGTTGGGCTGAGAGTCAGTCACATTGCATGGCCAGTGGGCTTCATGCCTCCGTGTTCATTTACAGTGCAGCAGTGTGGAGAGCCAAGGCCAGTTCCCTTCATGCAGCAGAGAGCAGGCAGTCAAGAGGAAGGCCAGGCAACACCAAATGTCTTATTAATTTGTTAACTTGTTGTGACTGCAGGGCATGAAAAGCCTGTTTCCTTGCCATCTGAGGCCAAGAGAACCCAGTGCCATGTTAGTTGCAGACCCATGTGCACACACGCACACATACATATACAGCCGTTGCTACACACTATCTGGCCTACTTCCGTGTGCGGTGGTGGGAATAAAGACAGAGTCACCCTTGATTACCTCTGTGAAAGCACCAACAGGGGACAAGCATCTTACTGGCTATTGACTCAGCTAGGCATAACTGACAGGCGACTTCCTCACTCACACATCACCAAACTATGGACTATGGATGTCAAAAGCAGCAACCAGAGACATGAAATCAAGTGCCATGGTCAAACTTGTTAATCCAAATCTCGTAACTCCAACCAACTGGTCAGCTAGCACATGCCTCATATTTATGGGTTCTGTAAGGTAAGGTTATTTTTATTTCATGTGTCATACACCAAAAAAAGGTGCCCAGCCCGCATGGGCTTACAAGACACACCAAGAGTAAGAGTAGATTTCATATTGTTTTAAAAAGCTAATGGAAGACTGCCCTGAAGAATAAAATTTAACTTTAGAGTATTCAAAGCTTTCCCACCCCAACTGCAAATATAGAGGCAGAGGGCAAAACAACAGAAACTGAATCAAGGACTAGAATGGGCAACAGTCAAACAGAGAACCTAACAAAGAGACAAAGAGGTATGGATGCCTTGGCGGAGGTTCTCTGTGAGCTGAAACACTTTGTTCATTCTATTTTTTAAAAAGTCACCACTTCAGTATGCCTCAGGCGTCTCACAAGGTTGGTTTCTAAACAGCTCTCTGTAATGAGTAAGCCACTCATTACAGACATACCTCCTTGTTTGTTTGACAAATTCTCTGCAACTTCAGAAGTGTTTTTCATAATTTCTTCCACACATACTTCAACTAGGCTAATACTGATTCCTTTTTTTTTTTTTTTTGATATATATATATATAACTCGAGCTGCTGACATTTTATGCTGGTATTCAATGTCTTTAAATATGACAATTTTTGTGCAAATTACTTAAGTAAATTTCTTAATGATATATTCGAATTAAAAAGTGAACAAAGATAATACTGCAAGTGAAAAACAACAGTCCATCTCCATTCTCCATCTCTTTTAAAAAAATAGAGAGAGACGTAGAAAATCCTCTGTCTTATCACAGAGGAAGGATACAGAAATAGTGATATCCAATATGAAGACAAAGCCAGATATCAGCCTAATATACTGGTAAACCGATACATTGGTTTAACCCTGTTGTTTATACAGTGTCATCAATCTAAAACCAATACCACAAGATAACAAAATGAATGCATCCATTTAGTTTTTTTTTTTTGTTTTGTTTTTTTTTGTGTGTTTTTTTTTTTTAAAATAACTATCTTTGGATACTTTCTTCAGCACAACTTTGAGGTTTTTGGGGGATGCGTCTAACATCTTTTTACACCTCATTGTGGGCAGTTTCCCTGAGTCTTCATTGCTGATCCTGTGATATTGGACGTGGAGCATTGCTGAACCATGATCTTCAGGTCTCTTTACAATTTTCAGCAAGGTTCAGAGGCAGGCTTTGGCTGCCCCATTGAAAGACATTAGGAGATTAGTCCTGACACCACGCTGGTGTTGTCTTGGCTGTGTGCTTTGTGTCACTGTCATGCTCAAAGATGAATTTTCAGCTCAGTCTAACATCATGTGCACTCCAGAGAAGTTTATCTGGAAGGACCTTTCTGTCTTAGGCAGTCTACTAGTTTCTGCTGGTGTGAAGCATCCCCACATGACGCTGCCACCACCGTGCTTCACTGTAAAAAACTTCTTCACCCTATTTTACCAAATATTAGACAGGATGAAAGACAACCTCAGAATCTGAAGTACCGCATCGTTTCTTTTCTGAAACACTGAAATGTGATTTCAGTTTTTGATCCTTGTAAAATTTGTTGGTTCATTTTTGGCTTTCAGTTCTGTACCTGGAACAAGTTTGAGGTCCTGTCTGGCATTCAGCCGAATGAGTTTGGCACAAATTTCCCTGAACATGATTCCCAAGAATAATAAGCGAGATCTGGTGGGACTTCTAGGTCCACACAGATAGACAAGTACTGGTCAACCAACCACACAGTATGGCAATGACCACAACCAACAAGAAACAGCAATGGTGATAGATACTCAGCATCAGGACAAACAAATACAAGAAGCTGGAGAAATAAAAGCAGAACTGGAGAAGATATGGAAAGTGAAGGCCAAACTGATACCAGTGGTAATAGGAGCACTCATGGCTGTGACTCTCAAACCGGGACAACGGCTCAGACAGATTCAAGGAACAATGGCTGAAATCTCTTTCCAGAGAGCGCAATGCTTGGAACAGCCAAGATACTGCGCAAAACCCTCAAACTCCCATGTCTCCCATACCAGAGACCTGAGACACCACCCATAAGGATTTTGAGCTGTATACAGGAAAAAAATAGTCCTTTTGAACACAGACACAAACAGCTATATATATTCTCATATGTCCATAAAGGCAAGATTTTTCTCTGCATCTATTGTTACGCCTTTAAAAATCTGAAAAACAGAAAAAAGTAGGCTGTGGTCCCATTCTATCAAATAAATATGAAGTACATAATAGACTAACAGTACTGTTACACCTTTCAAATCGACTACTGCAGTGACATACGAAAGCCCTGAAGGTCCAAAAAAAGAAAAGAGACAGAGTAAAAAGTGAAGGCCATGGTGGCAGAGAACTTAACCGTGAGACAGGCTTATAGAATGTTAGGTTATAGAATATTTCTGTCTAAACTGAAATTCAAGCTTCATATCTTGTTTCATTTAGACGGCACAAAACTTTTTTTCCTCCTAACTACCACAATGCCAGCAATTAAATAATCCAGATAGCTAGATAGATAGATAGGTAGACAGATATACAGATAGATAAGAATCACAACAAGAGAATGGGAAATAAAAGGGGCAAAACACAGCAAGCAACAAGCTCTGATGCCTATTCAGAACCAACATTTTAATTTGCTCCACAAAGACACCCCAGCTGTGTTACAAGCTGGAGCCTAGCTCCCTGAGGTCAATTCGCTTTTTACTGGGACTCTGGTACTTGAGCTGAAGGCCTTGATGGTGAGAGAGCACAGTTAATAGATTTTCTTTCTTCCGTGAGCTGTTGTTGTACAAAACTATTATAGATTCTGAAGAATTCCTTGCTGGGGCTCTTTTGTGCTTGGGGTCTATAGGAAAAAGAGAGCACAACAACAGCTTCTGCCTAAAACCTGGCCTTCATGCTGAAATGCAATTTCACAAGCTCATCAACAGACAGTGACAGTCCATTTTGCTACAACAATGGCCGCCCACTTCTTCACCTATTTAACCAACCGGTGTGGAACTATCGGGTAACAGAAAAGGTGACAGGTAATTTAAAGAGGCAAAGGGGAAGGATGCATGTAGTAACAGATTTAGTCTCCCACCAAACAATAGACCCCTGGTGGACACTGGGGATACACTGATCCAATGTCCAGTATTGGAGATGACCCAGGTTAATTTTGAGATATCCATACAGGGCTATAGATTGTTTGATCAATTTCCAATCCATTTGTCTTGTTTTGTCCCTAAAATGCAGTATGCACTGTAAATGTATCTGAGTTACATGAACTATGCTGACTCCTGACTTCCTTAACGAAGCACAACTTAATTAAGGAATGTTAATTCCTCAGGCATACAATGACCCAGGAAACTATGAGTGATTCAGATTCTAAAAAATACAAAAATACATTTTCCATGTAATGTCAACTTAATTTTTCATGCAAACACATACAGAGCCCTAAAGTGTGTGCTTGAGTTGAACATTCTTTCAAACAATTTGTACGTGTATGTGTGTCTGTCTAGTGAGTTTCTGTGCTCCAGCTGTTAGGCTCCAGTCCCTCTGACTTGCTGAAGACCCTGGCTCCCACTAGTGCAGCACACGGGCCCAGAGGTGGTGAGACAAACAGCAGCCCGACAACGGGAAGGCGAGGGGAGAGAAAACGATCGAGATGGAACGATACAGAGAAAGAGAGTGGCAGAGTAGAGGCTAAACCCCACACAGCTGCTCTCGTTCTTCAGGGAACCCAGCCGGGAAGCATCGCTCAAGCGCCTAATTCCTCTAATGTGTGCAGCCATGCGATCAGGTGGGAGGAGGGAGGGGTGGCGGGGATATTGGAGTGCCAATCCCGCGACTCTACAGCCCTGGCTGAGAGACTGAACAGGGACCAGCCTGACCTACACTGGGCTCACACTGCCCACTGGTTACCAGGCACTGGACAGGAGGCTAGGCTGAGGAACACTGATGCCCGCTACCCTGATCATTCAGCACAAGATAGATGCCAGTGAAAGTCAATATGTCAGCACCAAGTAGGAAGAGTACAGAGAGACAGCATTACAGCAGGGGGTGGGGGGATCCAGGGTCTGGAAAGGGCATCTGTGGGCATATATGGTTGGCTGATTAGGTAAGGGGGGCTCAGGTGGCCTAAGTAAAGTGCGAGCCAATAACATTGAAACAGCAGGCAGTTCCACTATTAGCAAGGGTTGTTGGTGGTCATTTATAAACTGGGTATTAGAGCTAAACCTCTGTGAGCACAACCTGCTGCCATAAAATTTAACTTCTAGAGATCTTCCATTCAGTATTTGAAGAGGAAAACTTTAATGGACAATTCCAGTATTTTTCAACCTGGGCTCTATTTTTCCACCTTTTGGGGTCCAAATGACTGATAAGGACAAAAATGTGGGGGATTGGTCCAGTATTGAGTGAAAACACTTCAGCTGGCAGCCACAAACGGGCTAAAATGTAATCAAACAGGGCAACTGCACCCATCAAATTACAGAGAGGATTCCTACAGAGACTGAAATCTTTCTTTACGTTTGACTTTTCCAGTCTCTGATATAACATCGTTCATACTACTTATTGAATGATTATTTTTGGCATTATCCTACCATGCTTATGTGTGAACCAATGCCAGCTTAACACAATAACTTTGGCTAATAATATTACCTCCACTCTGTCAGAAACAGATCTCTCCACTCTTGGAACAGCACTTTTAAGCAGAGCATGGGCAGCGTGTTTGGATTCATTTGAAACACAACTAGCCACAACTTCAGCGTGTCCCTATCCAACAAAGGTAGTCTATTAAAGCTGCGTGAAGTGTTGCCTGTCATTTTGTCGACAGAATTCAAAAATGTGCATATATAAACTATTGTTTGTTTGTTTGTTTGTCTCTTTCTTTTCTTTTAGATAACACTAAGCTACGTTTTCTGTATTCCAACACAACAAACTCTTCCTGGCTGGCACTCCTCTCTACAGCTCTCATGTTTCCACTGCTGTCTTCCTGCAACAACTCACCTCATACAAGATTTCAGAGTGATACTTCTTCTGGAGTGAGACTTCTGTTACGGTTTAGACACAGGTCTATCTCTTTCGGGATCCTTTCCATAATATTGTCAGACACCTATAATAACAACCTGAGCATGTCAGTGGCAAGAACAAGCACTTTTAGTGGACGTAGTTTGACAGGAGCTATTGCCCAATTTCATTACATTCAGCCTGTTTTGCAGCTGCCAGTTGAAGTGTTCTCCCTCAATACTGTAACAATTATAAAAAAATTTTTATCTCTTTCAGTCATTTAGACTCCAAAAGGTGGAAAAATAGAGCCCAGGTTGAAAAATACTGGAATCATCCTTTAATGTCACTGGTGAGTACTGTGTGCCATCTTTATATAGTTTTCTTATGGCAGTTACCCTGCTTTTCAATTTCATTGTTGCAGTATTTTAAAATTACAATCGTATAATCATGAAAGTTAAGGCCCTCAAAGCCTCACACAACTCTAATTTATCCAAGGAAAAGGACATTTCTTACTTGCCCATATACAGAAAATTTCCAAGGTTTTCAACACTTAATGGTTACATCTATTACGAGTAATGTCAGTACACATACAGCAGTCTTACTCAATGTACATTCAGGTTGCTTCAACATTGATGACGACAGGTAAAGAACACTGATGGCCACTGCCACCAGGGGGAGTGGATGTACTGCACTCCTTGTTTTCACCTGGATCACTGACTGACTATCAGAATGCACTGAGGTAAAAGGTAATGAATTATAAGGTAAGGAATATACTGAGGTGCCTTTTTTAAATATCGGAAAGTCCACTGTGGCATGGCTAATCAATACACAACCATGAATCTGGCCTAAGGACTGCAAGCAGAGCACCTAAAGACTGTCCACTAGTATCTAGTAGTATCTAGTATCTATTTCATCTTACACAGCAAGAAAAAACTGAGGTTCATCAGTATAAATAACTATGTATTATTACTATTTTTATTGATCATAGGAAGACATCTACATTTAAATCCTATCATTTAAAACTAAGGCTGAGGACAGGTTTGCTGAGTTAAATGAATCAATCAATCAATTTCCAACTCAGTCTTGCTAAAATTCTCTTTAGACTGTGCTTGTCTGATAAAAGCTGGGTTCGCCATCAGTAGGTGACCAGACCTTGGGTATGCTGCAAAACATGTTACCTAATGTTGCCTTGACAGAGTGCTTTTGTAGAAAGTCCAGGGTCTGGGCCAAAGCCTTCTTATTACAGTGAGTGGAGAGCTCTTCATTACATTCAAAACACCTGTTAAAATGATAAAGGGACATGGAGAGCAGCAGACATGGAGACAGTGAGGTTATAAGTGAACTACATTTAACTAAACTAAGCAAGATGATGTTGAAATTAACCATTACTTCAGACCAAAGTTGCTTGAGTTCAGTTGCAAACTTAAAAAAAAAAAACTTAAAACATAATTTTGTATTAACAACCAACAACGTCAGGCTGTTGGGCAAAGAGCTGTTATAATTTTACACTGGTTTAAAAGACTACAAAAGCATGCCTAAAAGATCCCTGAACTGCCTTGTAGTCAAGATCAAACTAATTTTTTCACTGCACAGTCAGTTCTGGCTTAATATTTCAAGTGACAAACAAACATCTAACTTTTAGCTAGAAGAGTGCCGGAACAAAATAAAGGCAGGAATTAATAGGCTCAGAATGCACACCTTGAAAATGCCCATGGTGTTAATTTAATAGCACTACATTGGCATTTTCAGCACAAGCTCTGTTCAGTATCTCAATGTGTTATAGTAGGGCATTAACAATGTGTGCTGTCTCGGCCTCTTCCTTCCAGATCAATTCTAATGGACATCCAGAGCTTCTCACCAGGCCTTCCAGGTGCTCAGGCTGATGGTGATGCAGTGAGACTCTGGATGGAGAGCTTGGTGATGCTTGGCAGAGTGCTGGATCTCCGACTGGTTGCAGCCCTGTAGGAGCATCAACACAGGACTTCGGTGTAAAAGCTGACCATGTTATATTACAACAAGCCTTAGGACATTAAACACACAGAAGACATTAAATGAATAATCTGCTGCATTTTCTGATAAATCAAATGCTGCCTTGAAACCCTCTGGTACACAGGATTTTCTCCTCCAAATCCAAAGTGTTGCCAAAATCCTTGCCAAATTTTTTGACTGTTTAAAAGCTGTATTTCCTAAAAATTCACAATGGCAGAATCCATGGAGCGAGTGAGGTTAACAACCTAGGCAAGCGGTGGCACTAAGCTGAAAAGTCCACATTCTGAGTCAGAAAGTGAACGTGACCACAGACTGAACAATATGCCATGCTTGGTTTAGCTTTGCTATTAGCTTGCAGGACCAGAGCTTAACAATGTTTGCACTAGGCTGGCTTCCGCACTGCTGTGACATACACATTTGGAGGGAGGGAGAGGAGTAGTCATAGAATTTGAATTTCAGTGGAGCATTGGGCTGGGCGATATGGACAAAATCAAACACAACCTAATTTTTGACCGATTACCACAATATTAATATTATAACAAAATATCGTTGGGATGACTACTGGTGCTTTCACAAAATGTACACAATGAGGTTTTTGATAAACAGTCATTAGTGATTTGGATAAGATGATGTAATGGATTTCATGGATATCTATAAAATAACAATATATCGCCCAGGCCTAGTAGAATGGGCATTGAACTGTTTGCTGTGGTCATTTGACTAGTGCAAAAGACAGTGGGAATTGTCAGTGGAGCCGTAAAAATGGTCACATTCACTAAGTTTAGAACTTCATCATTTTCACCCACTGTCCACACAAGGCCAACATTCATCACCCACAAAAGTGAAGCTTGTCAGAAACAGTCTCCAACATGTGTAAATCTGAAAACACCAGGTTTTAGGGTTCAGGGATAAACTGCTGAGGCTGTACTAACAGAGGAAGAGGAGGTGTGAAAACCAAACAGAAATATGATGTACTTAAATCCAGTTTCTCCAGCAATCCTCAATTCCCCTCTAGCAGCAAGGCAATGGACACAGTGCACAAAAGACGCCTTTCCACGCTTTGTACTACTCCAGTGCTCGGATGGGAGTTCAAAAACCTCATCTCACTGTGTTTCTGTGATTTATCGCAAGTGCTTTTATACAAAGGTTAGCCCACTATAATGCTCACTGTTCTTTGTAATGGCAGCAATTGAAATGATTGAATTATTGAATCGAGCACCTTTATTGTTATTGCAGGTTCACATACAACAAAAAACGGTTTCCATTCACTCTGCTCAAACACACACTCACATACTCACACATTAAAATAGGATAAGGTAAAATACGATAAATAAGGTGCTGTAAAACAGATAACATAAAGTGCATATGCAGTTATTGTACTTAAAATTGTTGGGGAGGGATTTGGGGGTGAGAGTTCAGTTTGTGTATGCTTGTAGGGTAAAAACTGTTCCTCAGTCTGAAGGCGCAGCATTTCAGGGCCCTGTAGTGTTTTCCAGAGGGCAGCAGTGTGAACAGATGGTGAAAGTGGTGAGTACTGTCTTTAACAATCCTGCAGGCTCTGCTGTGGCAGCGAGACCTGCAGATGTCTTCCAAGGAGGCAGGGGGAGTCCAATAATTTTTTGTGCTGTTTGACACCCCTCTGAAAAGCCGCCCTGTCTGCCGCAGAACAGTTCGCATACAGGGCCGTGATGCAGTATGTCAACCGTGATGCAGTATATGCTCCCCACTGAAAAGTGGTAGAAAGACTCCAGTAATTTTGCAATGAGGTTGGCCCTCCTCAGCATACTTTTTCATCATAGCAGTGGAGTTTACAGTGCACTTGAGGTCTTCACTTCCATGAATATAAAACTGGGGACCCTCTCCACCTCCTCCCCTCCTATTCTGAGTGGTGGATGCTCCTCCTGTCAATGAGGAGCTCCTTTGTGGGGTGTGTAGGTGTGCAGTCATATGTATAAAAGGGAGTAGAGAGCGGGGGGAAAAAAATAAATATGGCTGCAGCTCTGGCCATGTTGATTTAAATGGGAAAGTCAATTCTACTTCAATTCAAACTGTATGGGAGTAGCTGTGCAAAGATTTTACATACAAGTTGTTGTCACTCTTGCTACTATCATGTATCAGATAAAAATCACATAGTACTCATTTAAAACCCCTACATGTAGAATGTTTACCTCAATATCATTCACAAAATTAACTTTGACGGCACATTACCTAGACTTCATAAATTGCACATTGGTCAGGCAAGATTAGTGAATTAAAAACTAGTAAACAAAAAAAAATACCACCACAAAGGCATTCAAGGGTTCATTAAGTCATGTTTCAAATTCCTCTGGTAGCAGGTTTAAACAGGAAACTTTTGGATAAGTGTTTCATAGACTGCTTTTAAAAAAACAAATTTTACCTGGAAACCACACTTAAGGCAGACCAGGATGTCGTATGATCCTGCTGGCTCTCCATCTATCATGGTCCGCTCCTTTAAGCACTCAGAGCACACCGACCATATGCTGGAGCTCACTGCCTTCTTCACTGAGCTCAGGTCCACTGCCTTGTTCACATGCTGGCATGTCAACCCTGATGAACAAGCAAAATATTCTACTGAGACATTTTGTGTGCTGTGTAAATATATTGTGTCCCAGTCAATTTCAATAGCCAGGAGTAGGGTTTATCATGGGTCATTGCTCTGCAGGGTAGAGAAGCTTGGAAAACATTATTTGGACAATTTACACAGAAACTGTTATTCTGACACGGTGAAACCTTCTCATAAAACCAAGCTGCATTGTTTTCAATGCATAAGGAATCTGGCCCACAGGAATTACACTGATGTCATTTAGATAAGAGATTAGATTTCTAGCTTATGGTATACTACCCTAGTCTCTGGCAATGTTCAGAAACCCAAACAGAGCAACAAAATATACAAAAATGAATATTTTCTTTCTTATGTTGGGGGTGCCAAGATTAACATGCCATTTGAAGAACACTTAAACACCACAGGAAACATGAATACATACTTTTTCAGTATGGCTAGTCCCATTGTTTGTGCCATGCTCTGCCGACTGAGCTCTACAGGATTACACAGTGCCAATATTGGCTTCAAATCCATTGCTCTGTCATTAGTAGTAAATTCTACCACCTGAGCTGACACAGTATGGTATTTTTACTGTAACCTCATCTTACCACTGACTTCATCCGATGACTCCTCATCTCGAGGCTTCCTCGGCTTATTAGTCCGCTTTGTCATGTCCGCGGCTTTCAAGGAGAAGGGATCCTTTAGCCGCATCTGGAGCTGTGGATGGGAACACGGGCAGCATTGGGAGACATTATAATAGACGGAGCAACTTCAATCATCACCTGAAAGCAGCCATGCTTTCACAGAGATGCCTGCCTGTTTAGCAAAGTATGCAGTTTCTGTTTCACCCATTTTATCGCAGTGATGCACATCTTCATTCTGCCCTTGTATCACATGATGACTAGAAATGAAGACACTGATTTGAACAGCAATAACGCTGAGAGTAACTACGACCCGCTAAACAGGTTTCAGTTGCAATAGCAAACAACTGTTAGCTCGGGTTTGTGGGCACTTACACGGGGGAGAGGCCTCAGTCAACTAAGCCCTGTCAAATTAATGTGCAACAACGGTCCTGCCTTGTCAACACAAGTCACACAACAATTTAACCTGAGCCTTCTCAGACGTGGCTGGTTTAAACAGAGTCATGTTACAAGCTCACCTCTTTAGTTTAGCTCCTGTGCTGATTGTGCTAGCCAACGTGAGCCACCAGTTTTAGCTGTCACTACTGCCTAGCTAGCAAGCATTCTAGCTAGATTAGCTTGCCACAGTAAATAAAGAGATAAACAGGTACGTTTACCCCAGTAAACAACAGAAATATTCAAAGACACTTAAATCCGGAGCATGCGACATTGACAGCGATCGTTTAGTCGGCCAGAATACACTTTCGGTTTAGATGTTGACTTTCTGAAACTGTCAGGGACATAGCGATAGTATCACCCAGCAGCAGTCAACATGTGTGACGCACTACGGCAGCTCACGTTGGCCCGCTGCTGCATTCACCGTCTGTGGGAAAAACAATCGTTATTGACTCTGTCACACTCCTTTTAATGACCAGGGCGCCGTGAACACGTTTCTACGCTTTTCTGATTAACATTTTCACATTTAACACACGTGAATCTATTGAGTGACTCAGAAAGATGATGATGGAAACTGTTTTAGATTAAATACATATATCAGCTTTGGTACAATTTCATAACTTCAGCTACTGCAGCTACTATATACTTTTACTTTGGTACCGATTTAAACACTGTAATCTTAACCATGGTTCTCACAGTTTTACTATAGTACTGAAGGATTACTAAAATAAAGTATGATATTGTTAAGCAAATAAATACTATAATTAAAATATTTTGAAATATTTAAGAATTTATTTCTACAACCATTTCACTATTAACAACATAAGCAAAAATGGCAAAAAATTATTAATCTTCCTTTAAATATTAAAAACTGAATGTAGACAAACATTTATGAAGCAAAGAAAAATATGAATGAGTAGCATTAACTTGTTTTTAAACATAAGAAGTAAGTTACAGGGAAAATTTCTCTAATATTGTTTACCAAAATAAAACAAAACTTGCAATATATTCTTGCAAAACTATTAAAACATCAAAATGAGACAAATGTTAAATAGCACGACATTATCCACATAAATTCATAACATAACATTACTGTGGTACTTCAGAGTGCCTGTCCTAACTTTTTTAATGGTGTTACACAGTAAGTATTATCAGTTTGTGGTAATACTGTTGGAAACAGTGGTTAAACCATAGTATGAGGATAGCTCAAAACCATGGTAATACTATCTGTCAATAAATAAATAAATACATACATACATACATGCATACATACATACAAAAGTACATACAAAAATTAGCCATGGTTTGCTTACCACAGTACTGGTTAGTTTTCGTAAGGGATACTTAGATCGTACTCTCACGTGTTATAATAATCAGTGGTTATCATCGAAGCACAGTGTCCTAGGTAGTGTCTGAAAAATGAGGTGGACGGTTTATGCAACGAGAAATTTACATTTCTGTCTTTACCATGGTACCTGAATGCACCAGGTGCTAGCGCCCACGGAAAGAAATACTGTACCGAAATATGCAAGTAGCACAGTACTCAGATGCGTAAGGGGTGCTTTTAGACAAACATGCTTTTTCGCTTTAAAGGGAGGCACGTCGTACAGTCCTACACTCCTACATTACTGCATTTAGAAAGTGACTATATTTACTGTTTTGCGTTTGCGATGTGACAACCACACAGCTGCTGTAGCGGTTTGGTCCTTAACGTGACCCGTACTTGAGCGCACGCGCAGTCGCATTTACAACATTTACAATCGCAGCAGTCGAGCTATTATTGTCCTGTTCATGGATTTGGGGTTTTAGTGGTGGGCCGGTGGCTACATAGGGTTTAACTACTGCCATGGCTCTGAGGAAGTGTTGGAGGTTTCCCGGCATGGTGCCGCGGCTGCTGCTGACCAGCGGCGCCCTTCCAGTGTCACCAGCCCCGGGGTTACGACACTCTCTGTCCGGCTTCGTCAGCTCTCACCCCGGCTGCACATGTGAGTTTTGAAGGGTAGTTGTGCTTTAATACACTGGCAGCGTGCTGTTCTGCTCACTCGAAAACAACCCCCCTGTCTGTCATACTCGCACATGACTCATGTAGTGTGTTTACCTGGCAGATGCGGTCAGCACAGTGTTGCTGCGCAGTTGCAGCTCAACGCCGGCGAGTACAGATGTGACCTACGAGCAGCTGAAGCGGCTCCTGGCTGCACGCAAGGCTGCAGTAATAGATGTCCGAGAGCCCTGGGAGCTCAGAGAGTATGGCTTCATCCCCGGCTCGATAAACGTGCCCTGTGAGTGGGAGATGTTCTCTCTTGTTTATTTTACATAGTCTTTTCCCATTTGTCATGCAGACAGGCCATAGCTGAAACACTGAAAACTCATGGTGTCACAAGATCCTGAAAAAAACTCTGCTTGCATCAGACATTTGTATGTGGTAAGCCGGAAGCTGTTGTCATTCTAACCTTTATTTCAACTGTGAAATCAGTCCAGCACCTCTCAAAGAGCCCTAGGTGTGAACATAATGACACGTGTAGACATACTGATAAGAAGCAGGTTATGATTCACATTTGTGGACAAACACGCTGCTTTGGACTCGCAGCATTCCTAAGATGATTCTGATAAGCCTAGTTAGGTCTAATGCTTTGGCAGACACATCAGCCCTTGGCTTAATAGTGGTCCTGGCTGAGTAGCCTAATATGAGTGCTCTGTTGACTTTACAGTGGGACAAGTGAACACAGCCCTCCAGCTGGAGCCACAGGATTTCAAGGATAAGTACGGTGGAGAAATGCCCCAGCAGACAGATAACATCGTCTTCACGTGCCTGGCGGGGATCAGGAGCAAGACAGCACTAGAAGCAGCCACCTCACTGGGATACAAAGAGTGAGATCACTGACTGCATGTTTCATCATATTTCATCACATCGCCACTATTTATAGCTGCACAAAAGGTTGTCTATCCAGAGTCTTGACAAAGGCTGGAGTATCCATTATTTAGAAATACATGTTTTTGTAGCTATATTTGGTTAACTGAATGTTGTGTGTGACTTGTTCCATCACAAGATTGTATTGAGATTAACCTACTTCAGGTTATCGACCTTAATTGCATAATGTTGCTTGCTTACCCAACATGCCATGCTCATTCAAGAGCTGCCACACAACACATTCACAGTATCTAATTGAACATTATTTAGACAGCTACTTGCGTGAAGTAGTTAGCAATGCAGTTATCAGATACATCATATTACTTTTTGTTTTGTTTTTCACCTGCAATTGCAAATATAATTGTAACCAAAGCATTATAAAGCAACTCAAAGATTTGTGTGTGAAATGGCTCATTCATACTCTTCTTTTTTTCCCACATTTCAGTGTTCACCATTACCCAGGTGGATGGCAAGACTGGATGAAAAATGAACAGGGATAATGGAGCAAGAGAGACATTAAAGCTCGCCTACTGAAGACGTCATGTCAGATCAGTCTGTATTATAGCCTCCCAGTGCTACTACATTACAAGCTCTTGACTGTCATAAGAGGTCTTGTAAAGGGCTTTTAGATAGTTGAAACACTTATATTGTTTTATGAGCTAATTTCAAAAGGCTTCTTAACCTGTGAATCCCAAAGACCTTTCAGAGCAGAGGGTTTGGCAGTCACTTATCTGCTGTGGCACCCTTAAGAACTACTGCCATACTGTTTAATTTCAGTGATTGTAAACTTGTCACAGTACTTACTGGAGGAACCATTATTGACCGTTTACAAACTGTGAACCGCTGATACCCTAAGCAAAAACAAGCATGTTGCCAGTGATGTTTCTAACTATACAGAAGGCTAAACAATACTAAGACTACAGCAGCAATAAAAGACTGAAAAATAGGCTACATGTTGCCCATTTTAGTCATCATTTCCTTTTAATTTTTAATCTGAAGTATCTCATTCCTGTTTTGTTTTCCTCTCAGGACAGTCTAAGCAAAGAAGTTATTTTAAAGGACTACTTAACTGTGTTTGATTTTGAGTTTATCTGAAGTCTACCAATGCAAACTATAAAGTCTACTGCATTACAGGTTTTGTAAATATTATATAGGTTGGTGCTCACAGGTGCAACAATAAGTGTAGTTGTTGCCAACATAACTCAATAAAGGAAAAAACTGACTTTTAATTTTGTGAGGGTTTTTTTTTTTTTTTTTTTTTTTGGG